>PVJH01009534.1:0-78544 GCA_004026705.1 Nesogale talazaci
GCAGACAAAGAGCGCAGTGAAGGCGAGAGGCTCCCGAGCCCCAAGGCCCGGGCGCTGCTCCCTCCCTCTCCCTAGGACCCAGGTCTGGGATCAGGGAAGTTGCCCCAAGTTAGGCTGGGGTTGCGTACCAAACCCTACCCTGGTCCCTCACTGTTATGCTGGCACACCTGGGAGCACAAACCCGCCCACAGCAGATGCACACTCATACACGCAACACTCCCAAACATGCCAAGCACGTGCACTGGCACACACACACAACATATTTATGTGTTTGTGGGTTTGTTTGTTTTGCCTAACCAACTGGTTGTGGACTGCGCAGCTTGTTGAGGGACTGACTATATTCCCAGGAGCTTAACACAACACTTGACACTTAATAGGTGCTCAATAAATTGCTATAGATTGAAGTGTGTGTGTGTGTGTGTGTGAGGCACGAACACAGCATCAGAAAGGACCATGCTCACAACCAAATAGGGGAGGGGGTGTTCTCTTGCCCCAGGCCAGACACAGGGCACAGTCTCAGCTTCTCCTCCAGGTCCTATCCCAGCATCCTTGGCTCCCACTCTTGGAATCCAAAACGCCCTAGAGAATAGCCCAGTCACCAGGGAGCATGAGGCTCTGAATGAAGTTCTTAGTGGGGCCAGGCCTCTGGAGGCCCAAGGGCTCCTTTATGCCCTCATGTCTGAAGAGCAGGTATGAATGGTCAGGTTTTCTTCTTCTTTTTTTTTAATCACGTTCTTAAAGTTTTCCAGGATCCTCATCAAGGATAATAACTTAGTTTTTCCTCCAGTATTGGAGGTTTTCATGGGAAGAAAGGGAGACTGTCAGAGGTTGAGTGAGTTGTCTGAGGTTACCTGGCAAAGGGCCTTTCTGGTGCAGGGGAAGCCTGGAGCTTTTTGTGTTGGGCTCAGGAGGCATTTTGCTCCCTCTGGATAGTTCCAGTCTCTCTCTCTCTCTCTCTCTCTCTCTCTCTCTCTCTCTCTCTCTCTCTCTCACACACACACACACACACACACCTGCCTCACATTCTGATGAAGAAATACAGAACAAGCAAGAGGAGGAAGTCCAGCACCCACCCTAGGCAGTACTCCCCCACCCCCCACCCCCACCCCAGTCTGCATCTACGGAAGCCCAGAATCGGGGGCTGAGAGGGTGCGCGCCCCTGTCCTACCTATCCCCAAACCAAAGGGGAGGTTGTTAAACTGGAAGGCGATGCACCTCTTTCTCCCAACCCGAGCTGGTCGGTTGGCATTTGTTGTCGCTGTTGTTTAAGGGACGCGTGAATGGGGATTCCCCGCATGCCTTGCTTGGCTCTGGGGCCGTAGGCTCTGGGGCCGGCCCTCTCCCAGCTCCCGGAATGAGAGCACCGAAGCCGGGCCCCCGCACAGGGATCGGCCTCCAGGCCCGCCAGCCCGGCTAGCTGGCTTCTAATTAAGCGGCGGGATGGCAGCGAGCAGCCGGGCCGCGCTGTAATATGATGAACTGCCTTTGTGCCCGTGTCACCGAAAGCGCTTCTGATAAGGGGAAGCCGTGGAGGATCAAAAGGACAGCGGTGGCGCGCCCGCCCCCAGCCTGCCTCCCGCCGCCTCTCGGCTTTGCGCTCTCGCCCTCTCGGGCCGCGCTCTCCCGCGGGCTCTCTCTCTGGGTCCCGCTCTCTCTCGGGCTCCGCGCGTCCCAAGGCCAGCCTCTCTGTGACCGTCTCTTTGTCTGTCTGCTAGCGGATCCGCGCCTGCTCTGTCCCTCGCCAAACTCTCCGCGCAGGTCTTCCGTGCTCCGTCCCTCCGTCGGAATTCTCTCCCCCTCTCAGCACTTGCCCCAATCTGACTCCCTCGGTCCATCGAGGCGACTCCGGGTCTCGGCGGCCTCTGCCCACCCTGTCCTTGGTCGTTCTGAGGGCTTAGGTCCAGCGCACCCCCGGGACGAGGCACTGGATCGTGGACGGGTCCATTAGTTGACCCTCGGAGTCAGGGGCACCGGAGCCAAAGCATTGGCAGAGGCCGGCGCTAGCCCCGCAGCCCGCTCAAGCCGCCCTCATGCAGCGACAAAAACGCCGCGTGGGGACTGCATGCCCAAGCCGCCGTCCATCGCCCGCAGACCTCCCTGGAGCTGGGCTTGGGGTGCACACCGCTTCCCCTCAACCCTCCGGAGGTGGCGGTGGCCTCAGCCGCTTTTCCTCTGCCCGGGGCTTGATGTTCCAAGGGTCCCAGCAGTCGTTTCCCCTCCACATTCCCCTCCCTACGCCCCTTCCTCTGCCCCCCACCTCCCCTTTGCCCTCGACCCCTTCTCTTCCTCCGCTAGGCCCCTCCCCTTCATGGGCTCTAAGCCCTCCCCCGCCCCCACCTCAAGTTCCCCACTCCCACCCCACTTTCCCCAGACTCCTTCTTCGCCTCGCACCCCCACCTTTGTTTGAAGTTTTGGAGAGTTCTATCTGCGAAAGGCGAAGTTTCCCCTTAGGTCACGGTTCTGCCTTGATTCGATTTGGGAAGACGAGTTCCCTCCCTCCCCCTGCCCGACCCCAGCCGGGGCCAAATTGCTCCGGAGCAGGTCAGAAAGCGCGACCCCATTTCCACCTTTTCCTCTTTCGGTCAGACTTGGGGGGGGGGAAGAATGGGTGAGCAGAGGAAAGGCCTTGGACAGCAAAAAGGGGGTATCCAATCTTCCAGCCCCCCTCCCCTATATCTTCATCCTTGACTAGACTTCCCAATCACCCCCCTGCTCCAGAGTGGGGATGGGGGAAAAGAGCCTTGTTTCTGGGATTTCTGAAATCATTGATCTGGCTCTCCCCCTTCAGTGTGGCCTTCGAGGCTCCAGGGCCTCTGGGGAGCCTTCCCCAAGGGGCAGTCCTTACTAGCCGAATCCTGTCCCCCTGCCTAGGTGGCATCTTTTCTAGGGTGTGAGTTCAGTCTGGTCTTAGACCCTAGACTTCCGTATTTATATCCTCAGGTGCCCAATATACTGAAGGGTACAGAATAAAGCCCCCTCAAATTCGTTAGGGAGGATAGATATCGGTAAATAACCCACTGCCTGGAAGTCCATGCCAGCTCAAAGCGACTCCAAACTACCCATAGCTAGTAAGGAAATGTCGTTTCCTCCATGCCCCTCCCTTTATGAAAAATAATTTTATATAATATTTAATATACCGCCTAGTGTATAGCAACTATTTTTCAGAGAGATAGTCTTGGGGGGGGGCACAAATAATCACCTTACTGCTTTAAGGCTAGTGTTATATGTGCTTTAAAAATCCTTCCATGTAAATTCCACTGAAAATTTGGAAAGCTGTGCCAGGGGAGGGGGCGGCGGGGGGAGGGGAGGTTAATCCGGGTTTAACGCTGAGATGCAGTTTTAGGACCAGGGTTAGCTTGATTGCGTTATCTCGTCCCACCATTTGAGACGCCCATATTTCACCCAGCCAAATAGCTCCGAGAGCGGCGCAGATGGCTGCCGCCGTGCGCCTCAGGAAAATGTGTTATTAATATCTAAATAACTTCCCAATACTGTCTGGTAAATCTCCCCTCCACCATTCCAAATGATGAATTCGTTTGAAGTCTTCCCCAGCCCCATCTTGTCAATGTCTCTCGCTCTCCCTTCTCTCTTCTTAGGCAGGCTTATTTCAAACTGGTAAATATCTAATTCCTTTCACCACGTTGACGCGCACACGCGTCTTTGAGGTACAAACGCCGAGAAGCAGCCGGTGTGTGGCGACGAGTGCCTGCAGGGGAACTCCGCACCCGAACGCCCTCCCAGCGGGGACCCCACCCAGCTTAGAAATGCCTCCGTTCGGAAGACTGGGGGCGACGCGGGGTCCCTTTTCCTGGCTGCCCCGGGGACCCTCTCTCCAGGTTCCCCGTGGAGTCCCCAGAGCGCCCCGCAAACGCGGCTCCTCCGCCGCTCCTACTCCCCCAGAGGCTGCCTCGAACGGCTTCCCCCTCCCTCCCCCGCTTCTGGGGCCCGGGTAATTACTCTCCGCTCGCCTGTTCTCCCTTGTTTAAAGTTTGTTTTCTAAATGTCTTCTATTAGATTATGCTCGTTCATTCCCCCTCCGACCTTATCTCCTTCTGTCTCTTCTCTCCTTGCCCGTCACACTCGATTTAGGCACGAGTTTATCTGGCAAACAGTTTGCCGACTTTGTTTATTTACCGCGGGTTCTGGGGCTGCGAGCGCGCGAGCGCCAGTGTTTGCCTTTGTAATAGTTATCTCCTTATTGTTGTTCTTCGTTAGCCTCGGCTCCCGCCTCCCCACCTCCTCCTCCACTTCGGTTGGGTGGGGGGGGGGGGGATGGAAGAAAAGGAGGGGGGGAGCCTTGTCAGCCCAGTGTGGGCTCTCTCTTCGGGCGCGCGCCTCCGAAGCCCCCACCGCTGGAAGAGTCCCCTTGGCCCCCACCCCTCTGCTCACCCCATCCCCCAGGCGCGCGAACCCTCTCCTTCGCCCCCTCCCTCCCTCTGGTCTCAGTATATCCGCCACCGAGAGCCGCCTAAAGCCGGGGAATTGCCTGACACCCTCCCATCTTCCTCGGAGCCCCCATTATGCGAAGCTGATCCCACTCTGAACAGCCTCAAATCCCGCCTGGACTCTGTTTGATTAGATTGCCAACCCGGGGTAATCCTTTGATTTGGTGGAGTGTCAATTACCTTTCTCTAAACACACATTTACAGAGGAGGGAACTTGTTGGTTTAAATCAATGCCGATTGCTTCTTTGATAAATGGACGACCTGCCTCCCTTCTTCGCTCCCTCTTCCAAGTCCTTTCTCTCTGCCCTCCCCTCCCCAATCTGTCCCTACCTCGCCTATCCCATAAACAATGCTCCTTCCAGGTGTGAAGCCAGGGGAAAGGGGGAAAAAAAGCCCGGTGTGGGCTGAGGAGAGCAGTGCCCCCCCTTCCCCTATTCATTCGCTCCCCCGGAGCCTAATTAAATTTGGCAGGTCCTTGTACACACAATCAAAACAGCTTCCTCCAGTGTAGCAAACGACCGAAAACCGCGTTAGCAGCTATCGAGGCTGCCAAATTAAATTGTTTCCCACCTCTTTTTACAAGTGTCTAAAACCGACACTTCGGGCTCTCCCCTCCGTCCGGACCCTTCCCTGCCGTCTCCCGCTCCACACCTGTATGTTTGCAGCTTTAGAAAGAAAGCCAAGAGGGCGCATAGGGAAGATAAACCTACCTGCCCTCCACTGTGCGCCCCCTACCCCCCCTACCCGCCCCCCCAGTCCCGCTCCTTTGGTGTTCTAGACCCAGAAGGACTGGGGATACTCCAGGCTGCAGTCAGTGGGCCCCTGATTGTTGTTGGTGGTGGTGGTTTTGTTTTATTTTCCACGGAGGAAAAATTTGTTTTGTTTTGTTTTGAATCTTGGAGTGGGGGTTTCTCTCCCGTGCCCCTTTATTTCACATTAATCATGGTCTCCCTATTTGCACTCCAGAGGCCCAATGGGGCAGGCTTGATCTGACCGGTTGAGTCTCCCTTGACCTGATCAGTTTCAGCTTCACCGTGTGTATTGCCAAATGGTGAGGAATTGGTTCTTACAATATCTTAGTGCTATTTTGATACTTCACACTGGCTCCTGTGGTTTCCACAGGGGACCCTTTAACGGCTTGCAAATGGTTCTAAAATTCCCCGGAGGTCCCCCCCCCGCCCCCCGCCCAAACCCCACTCAGATTCTGAAAAACAAAAACCTTTCCTATCCAGTATCCGGGTCCCCCCTCAAATCCTCCGCTGGCCAGGTGCCTGGCCCTTCTCTTCTGGAGTCCTCACAGAAGGGGATGAAGAGGAGATCGTCCAGGTGTCTGGGTGCAAAGAGCTGCCTACCTTCCACTTCAGGTGAGGAAAGCATGGCCAGAGCGCCTATCGGCTGTGGTCTTAGAATCCTCACACCCAACAACCCTAATAACTCAGTCTTAACAAGGATAAAGGAGGGGGGTATGAACAGGCTCATGAATATCAGCCCAAGGGGAGCAGGAGTGAGCTGTTCAGAGATGAAAGTGCACAGAAATAAAAGCTCAATTTAATCTGCTTTAAAACCCTTCAACTTAACGTTTGTGCTTCAAACTCTGAGAGTGAGGACTGATTGCGGATAAATAGTTTCTTACCATGCCTGGAAGCTATTACACCCCTCTCCAACACAGTTTCCTATTCAGCAGTCCCAGTTTTCATTACCAGCTCTAATAAGTCTTAACATTATTAAATGCCAAGCGGACGATAGGAAAAAAACGGACTCAGGGAGGGAATCTCTCTTTAGCGCTTAAAGAGGAGAGCTCTTAAACCCCTTCTTTGGTGGCTCCCCGCCATGAGAGGGGCAACCCCAGAGAAAGCATTAGTCAAGAGCAAGAAGCCAAAACAAAGTTGTAGGGGTGGGCGACACCCCCCCCCCTTTCTGGTCACTCTGCAGTATCTCAGCTTCTGCTGACCTGGCCCAGTTTGGGAGTTAGGTCTTTTCACCTTTCACTTGGCAGTCAAGTGAAGCCTGGGCCTGCATCTGAGCTGGAAACTCAGGTTCCAGCTGGGTCGTTTACTGGGATATCTGCTCAGTGAGTGACCCAGGTAGACACACTGGGAATTGATGCAATTTACCCACACGTAGACAACCTTCTCTCAAGCACAGCCACAATGACTACACACCCCCATTGACAATCACAATACACACCCCTACAGACTCCCACCGGTCTACACAGCAAGCAGCCCATGACACTGGCCTCCAAAGAGCCCTGGGCAAACAGTCTTGGGGTGACACCAGAGTCCACAGGGGCAGCAGAACCAGGACCGGACAATCCCAGCGCCTGGTACAACCACTACCACCCGAACACAGTGGGGCTCTCCAGACACTAGGCCACTGCTTTCTCATTGAGGTCATTTCATTTCTGCAGCTGCTCCCCAGACTCAGCCCTGATGTTTTCAGCTCCTGTCCCGGTCTGGAGCCACTAGGCTCCTGAGGAAGCCATTGGAGACTTCCTGGTGCCTAGTCAGGGAAAACCTCTATCCAGTGAAAGGCCAGGCTCTCTCTAAGAGAGACCCAGATCCCCCAGAGTCATAAGGGCCATTCTTTTCAGTCTTCCTCAGACAGAATGTGTCCTCAGTCCCAAACCACACACACTCTCTCCTAAAGTCGCTCCAAATAAAAACCCAACTTCCTTGGACTCGGGAATATCTCTCAGAAGAGATGTCATCTGTGAAGAACCTAGCCAGGAAGGATTATTCAGGTCCCATGCCTTCTTTCCCACCAAAAGGTCCAACTCACTCTTTCTAAACTGAAAAAGAGCTCCCCCATCCCACCCCTCCTGGAGCTGCCTAGCCCAACCCTAGGATTACTGGGCTTCTGAGAACTGCCTCCCCAAGGCAGACAGACCAGAGGGGCCTCCACAGGCCACGCACAGCAGGGTGCTGCACACACTAGGCCAACTGCCTTCCCTTACCATTTTTTTGTTGGGGTGGAGTCCCCCCCCAAAAAGTCCAAAGCCATTCCAGGTTCTCTGGCTCTGTGGCTGCTGTCACTTCCGATTACCCACTGCCCACCTCCCTTGGGGGCCAGGTGTCCTGTGTGGTGGTGGTGGAAGGGGCAGTTGGTTGGGAAAGCAGGCTTCATCTATGAAGTTCATATTCAAGATTGGGAGGCCTGGCTGGGAATTAGAAGAGAGAACTGGCCTAGAAGTGTGGGGTCAAGGCAGAAAGGAAGAAATCTCTGGAAAGAAACTTGGGCAAAGATGAGTTCCTCACTAGTCTCAGAGTTCAGTGTGTTTCCACACCTTTTGCAAAGGCCCTGGTGGAGTGGCAGATTCACCTAACCCATGTCTTTTTAATGGTCTGCACTCATTCCCCTGCCTCCGTGTGTGTGTGTGTGTGTGTGTATGTGTGTGCACATGTGCGCACGTGCGTGCCTTGTGACAGGCTCTTCCATTCCTTTCTCTCCCTAGGTCTCAGTCACCCAAGTCACAAAGGGGCTCTGGGGTGTGGTAGAGGGGCAGGACTCTTCCTTTCTCTACTCTGGCAGAAGGCCTTCCCCCCACTTTAAAAAAAATTTCTTTTTTCTCCATCCCCCTCCTTTTGAGCCCCCCCTCCCCCAGCGGGCGTGCAGGCACTTGAAAGATACATGCCTTCCCCAATTGATCTCTGGGCTGGGGCAGAAAGCTGGGCGCTGGGCTCAGCCCCCAGACTGCGTTGGAAGTGGGGCAGGTGAGTCTGGGTCTCTCTGGCACAGCGCACTGAGATTCTGTGAATCTGGGTCCCTGAGGCTTGGGGAGCTGGTCTGGAGATCTCCACCTCTCCTCGAACGTCCGGAGGAAAGAGTCAAATGGAGACCCTTCTGTCCCCCATTTCTTGCCTCAGCTCAAACACTAACAACTCCGCAGCAGCCCACACAGCCCTCGCTAATTTTTATTGATTGCAGCGGTCAGTCAACTGTCAGGAGGGGTTTCAAGGGACCACTTAGAGAGCGTGTGCGGGTCTGGTTAACAAATTCATTTAGGGAGCCGCAGGCTGCCTCCTCCTTCTTCCCCCCCTTCTGTGTCCAAGTTTCTTATAAATAATTGATCGAGACCGACCCCGTTACTAGCGGCCAAAACACCAACCGCGGAGGATTCGGAGGACTTGGTTGGAAGAAGCGCATGCGGGTTGCAAAGTCGGCGGCGCACAGGGCTCTAACCTGCAGCTCTCCCTGGCCCAAGACCTGTGGCGCCCCAGCTGCGCCCCAGCTGTGCTCACCGCCAGGTCCCAGGTCCGGCCCCAGGTCGCTTACCGCGGAGCCTGGGAGGCGCCTATGGGGCCCTTAGGCACCTATGGAAAGCTCAGTGCAAAGCAAACAAGACAGGCCGGCCCGAGGATGTTCGTGGGCGGAAACTCAGGCTGGGGCATCGCCAGCTGCCAGCAGGTCCCTACCTTTGTCGCCCAGGATGCCGTCGATGCTGTGTTTGGCCTTCTTCTCACCGTCGTCCTCCTTCTTGTCCCCTTCGTCGTCCTCCTCCTTCTTCCCGAACTTGATTCTGAGCACGCGGCTAATCGAACTCACTAAACCTCAGAAATTCAAAGGCAAAAGAACGAGTATAAGTCATTGGGGCAGGGGAGCCTGAACAGCCTTTGGCCACAGTGAGGGAAAAGTCCATACAGGACCTCTTGTTTACACACTCTGCAAGGAGGGCACACTTACTCACACACCTAAGCATTTACACATGACCAGAGGCACAAGACCAACCACTCTGCCTGCCTGCCACACACCTGGTGCAGTCCAGGGTAGGTCACAGAGGCACTGGCTCCGTGGCATTCCGACACATCTCCTTGTCCATGTGCCTTTGACCACAGGGTACTCCAGAGGCCCTCCAGCCCCTGCTGCAGTCTTCCCCTTGCTCAGCTGTGTCTCCAGCCCCCTTATGGACCCTTCCTGACCACACACACACACACACACACACACACACACGTCAAGGCATTTCAGTCCTGAGTAACAAGGTCTGGGGGGTCTCTACACCTAGGACCCTTGTGGCTGGGGTACCAACAGAGCAGAGATGACAATGTGGAGAAAAAGGGGGTCCCAGAAAGCCCATGCATACAAATTGTCCTGGGACAGATCCCTTTCTCTAGGACTTCATGAGAGTAGGGGGCAGGGGGTTTTCTCTTACCAATCTTCTCCATTCACTTCTTGCCCCTTCTGGCCTCCCTCCCTCCTTTGCGCCCTCCCTCCCGTCTTCCTTCCTCAACTACCTCTCCTTTCTTCCCTCTCTCCTTCCTTCTTCCTTCCTTCTGGTTTTGATTTCCTCCATTGCTCTAACTTTTCCCTTTTCTTCTCAACTTCCCTTCAAGTTCCTCAGCTTTTGCACCACCACCTCCCTTCGCCACCCTCCACCCCAGTCTGGCTCAGCTGCCTTCTCACCTGAGGGCACCGTGCTGCGATCGCAGTGGCCGTCTTTCAGCAGCCTGTCCCGGATCTCCCAGCTGAACATGCCCGGGTTCTCTCGCTTGTACTCCTCGATCTTTTTCTCCACATCCGGAGTGGCCACCTGCTTCAGAGATGGAGGTGGGAGAGTCGGAGGGGAAGGATGGGGTGGAGGGAGGGAGAGACTTTTAATATCCACCTTCCAAGAGCCCCAGGCCAGGTGGATGGCACTGGTTTCCATGCCCCCCCCCCACCCCTTCTGAGATTGGCTTTACCTTTTAAAGAAGCCTGTTCCCTGCTTTAGGGGAAGTTGCTGGGAAAGGAGGGGGAGTGACTGGGAATAAAAGAGAAAGCCGACTAGTACCCCCCCTCCACTATTTCCTGGCTAGACTGGAAATTGGGGGGAGAGAAGCCAGAGGGAAACAGAAGACTTGCCCAGGTCTGGGCTGGTGATCAGAGCCAGGGCTTATGAAAGGACATCCTAGGTCTACCTCATGGATCTCCAAGTCTTGAACCACCTAGTCCTCACTTACTCACTTTCCTAAGAAATGGAAATAATGGGAAAATAATGAGGGGGGGGGCACTCTCCTCTTGTCATTTCTATAGGGAACAAATAGACATCTCTTTGCTACCAGATGACACAGGGCAGTGGCGGGGCCCTCTGCCAGGGCCCCTGGCCACAGAGAGACTGGCTACCAGCCTCCCTGGCAAAGACACTCACTCTGGGCTTGCTGCCGCCGATGGCCCCGGGCCGGATGGACCCTGTCTCCTGGTAGCGGCAGAGAATCTTGGAGACACAGCCGTGAGAGACACGCAGCTGGCGGGAGATGACACAGGGTCGGATGCCATGGTGGGCCATCTCCACGATCTTGTGGCGAATGTGGTTGGGCAGAGGTCGTCCGTTGATGAACACCCCTCCAAGTTGGTTGACCCGGCCTTGTCCAAGCGGGGTAGACACTAGATGGCGGTGGTAGAGGGGGGGGGGATGTGTGGGAATGATGGAGGAGAGAGGTGCAAGGTAAGGATGGGGAGGGGACACCAGATAGCTGCCCCCCATGACCCCAGCTGTGCATCAGCACTAGGGAGATTGCCAGCGTTTCACATTCGGAAAGGAGGCAGTTCAGAAGCCAGGGAGACCACTGTCAGAACCCTGAAGGTGGGTGCCCCAGGAATTAAGAGAGGGCCCCAGCACAAGTGCCCCCCCCCTCCGCTAGCCCACCCCCGCCGGGTGGCCCCTCTCCTGCTATGTGATGGAGAATCAGAACACACCTGGGCAGGGGGCTCTGAATGGCCCTGCAAAGGACAGCAAGAAAGATGGAAGAGTCCAGAAACCCTAGAGACCTCTGTCCCCCAGGCAGCAGGTCAGCCTTCCTCTCCGAGAGGCCAATAACCAGAGAGCTGTGGCCCATCTGGTCAGTTGCATGTTCTAAGTGGTGCAGACAGATCCGTATTCTCAGGGGCCAGAAGGACGGTGGATGGAGTGTGTCCCCAGCACTGGCTTTTGCAACAGAAGAGCCCTAGCCCTGGTTGAACAGCTGAGGCCCAGTCTAGGACCTGGTGAGGTAATGCTGTTGTTGATACTGCTTCCTCTGGGGACACCTGGATAGTCCTGGTTTGGGGCTGGGGCCTCCAAACGCTCTCAGAACTGGAATTTCGTTTTGGAATGAGCTTGGGTCACCTTTAGTGCGAGAGAGCTCTGAAATCAAACACTCCCACTGGGCCTCAGGAGACCTGGGTCTCAGGAGAACTGGGCCATCCCTCCAGGCTGAGCCCAGGCTGTGCTGTGGACTGGGCCTGAGCTCTCCTGCATGTGGGTGACTTTAGGAACCAGGGACACAGGCACCCCGGTGTGTGCTGGGGAGGGGAGAAAAGCGGCGTACTCCTTAATGCAAAGTCTACACAATTTCTTCACAGAAGGTTAGGGGACACCCTGTGCACTAATCCGGTCTCGATCCCCCCAATTTGGGGACTGAGCGGCTGCTGAGATCTGCCAGATTAGACCGATTTCACAGCCAGCGGAGCCCAAGGAGCCGACTGTATAATTGGAAGGGAGGAGGCGAGAAGGGGCTCCCGCTGCCTAGCTTTCCTTCTGCCCCCTCCCTCCCTTTCCTGGTCCCCCCACCTCTCTTTGTAGAAGTAGATGTCTGAAGCTACCCTCGGATTTAATCAGAAATCGTGCGTCGCCAAGTCCGAGTCACTCGGTCTCCGTGGCGGGCTATGCCATTATCTCTCGAGCGCCCAACTTTATATTCAAGAGCCTCTTTAGCGACCGGCACTCGGCTCTCCTCAGTATTCTCCGTCATGTTGGGCAAATATTGTCCTAATCCGCCGCGCGTCCTCGGCCGCCTGTTTTACTTTCATTCGCTACAGAAGAGTGCCACGGCAAATCCCCGGGCTTGTGCGCTCCCCCGCCTGCGTGGCTGCTCGCGCGCACTTGAACACGGAGCTGCTCTCTTCGCCTCTGTCTAATTCAGGGACCCCGGGCCGGCTCACTGCCTGAGGGACAGCCCCCCACCTTCTCCACATCGCCGGCTGCCCGCCCGCCCCCCACTTCTCTTCCCTTCCTCACGCACAAGGGGCTCACACGATTTCTAACGGAGTAATTAAAAAATATAAAATTCGCACAGATCTCTAACCATTTCTTTATGACAGCCTGGGCTACCTACTTTCAGAAGCAGAATGATCCCTTCTGTGACAATTTAAAGGCTTCTATTAGTTGGGGAGAACCCCCCCCCCCAAAAAAAACCCAAAGCAGAAACACGCAGCAAAGACTCCCGCTGCCCAGAGCTTGCTTCCCAGTTGGCCTCTGAACCGGGTCTTTCTGCTCATGGGAAGAACAGGGGGCACAGAAATGGAAAAAGAATCCTTCGGAAAAGAATCCTGCCCCCTCCCTCCACCCTGTCTGGACATAGTCGTAACCCCTGGCTATCTCAAGGGTCTCTCCCTGGAGATTCCCAGAGTTCGAGAACGGCGGGAAAAACTTTTTCGGGAGAAAAAAAAAAGGTTCTATATTTTATTGCAAATTCGTTTGTATTCAGGCTGAAAAGTGTGTGGCCGTCGCTTTGTAAGAAGCGGATACGCCTTCGTAGTTTCCACTTACAAAGTGTCACCCATTTGGGGCATCTGCTAATATTTCGAAATAAAGGGGGTCTAAAAGACACCCCGGGAGTGAAAAGTGAAATTTAAAACAAGATAAAAAGCCCGCAGTGGGTGAACGTGGAGAAAAAGTATTAGGTGGGAACGAATCAGGAGGGGAGGAAGCTGAAATCTACCCGGATTGCCTCCTGCGGCGTAAAGGCCAGCAGCCCGAGACCCGCGCCGCCCCGGCCGAGAGCAGGGAAGCGGACACAGGAATGGACAAGCGTCGGTCCCAGAAACTTCCTGGGTCTCATACCCTCACTTGAGGGACCCCCCCTCCTACTGCCGCCACCACCGACAGCACCCACCGCAGTGATAGCCACCTCTCTCCTAGGACCTGGAGTTCCGCGCAGAAGAATCAGACGCCGCAAGTCCTGGCGCTCTTACCTTCCAGGGGAAACCCGGTCCGGGGGTAGTTCTGTCCCGGAGCCGGTCTCATCATCCTGGGCACGGTGCCGGGCAGGGCCGCCATTCTTGCGCACGTCGGGGGCGAATCCAGAGTTGGTAAAAATCACTTTCCGTCCGTTCCCTTTACCCCTGCTGTGACCTCTTTCTTTCCTCTCGCCCCCACGTCCTCTTCCCCCTCCCCTCCACACACTCCCTTCCCCCACCCCCCCACCCCAGGCTGCAGTTCGACGCGTCCAGAAGTTGGGGAGGGGGGTGAAGTGGGGGCGGAGGTTGGCGGGAGCGAAGGTGGCGACAAGGAAGTTCAAACAAACAAACACACCAACCCCAAGTCTGCCTCTGCCGACTCGGCTCGGCCAGAAGTTGTGGGAGCCTTGGAGCTCAGCAGAACTGGGGGGAGTCGGTAGGGTGGGGGGGGGGCGGGGAGGGTGGAGCTGGGAAGTGGCCGAGAGGACGCGGCCAGAAGTAGGGTCCCCAGCCTCGGCCCGCCAACAGCCCACTCCGGTGCTTGAGGCCAAAGTTTCTGAGGAGAGAGGCTGTGGCGGGGATCTTTTCGTCTTTATTTATATATTTATTCCCTCTCCCTCCCTCTCCCTCTCCTCACTCCTGTCCACGCCTTCTGTCGCCGAGCTGCACTCGCTACCCCCTTACACGCAAGCGTCCACACCCGCACCCCCTAGCAGACTTGAGGGGGGAAGAAGCCGCCTCGGGTTTCCGGGCTGGAGCGGGGACGGCCGAGGGTGACGGGTTGGGGAAGCGAGGAGGAAAAGCGAGGGGGGCGAGTGATCAGCTGGATAAGTTGTGCAAAGTGTCTGGCTGGGGTAGAAGGAGGAGGAGGAGGAGGAGGCAGCCTAGGAGATCTGATAGGTTCCGACTTTTCTTTTATTCATGAGGAGACAAGGAGGCCAGGGCGGAAGGGAGCCGACGACCAATACCAAAAAGAAATAGCCAACGAAAATGTGCCCCCTTCTTTTTTAATCCCTGGCTGGACCTCGTTTGAGGGGAGAATTTGAACTGTCCGTTAAAGCAGAGGGAGCAGAGGCCGGGGAACTGGAGGATGGGGGGAAGGGGAGGGGGCCAACTTTGTCCAAATGTCTTCCTTTGATGAATGGCCCGGGTCCTCCGGGTCCCCTGCTCCTCGGTCGCCCACGGCCGCTCTCCGGGGTCCGGCTCCATGGGAATGCCTGTCTCCGGCCTCTCCCTCCCGGAAGGCTCCTCCTTTCCCCACCCCGGCTCTCGGGGAGGCAGGGGCCGCGGGATTTCTGGTCCCTTCCCTCATCTCACTCACACAAGGAAATTTCCGCCAGTGGGGTGACCTCAAGAGAGCGCTTTATGAGTTTCTCTGGGTTTAATGTCTGAGCCTCTGGCTCTGGGTCTTGCCAGTCGTCCGCCGCGCGGAGAAGCCCCAGTGACCATAGCTGGGTCTGAAGCTCGGGAAACTGGATCTGCCAAGGGTTGGGGACGCGTCGCTCCCTTCCTCCCCGCCCCCAAGCTCGCCCGGCTGCAGCCGGCTGCGAGCGCCGCTGCGCTACAGCCCCCAGGTCCGATCCAGAGCCCTTTCCAACCGGTAGTCCAGTGCCCCTAGACTTTATATCAAGTCGGGACTGAGAATTTGGGGGTGGCTGGGCGAGGGGGCTGGCCGGACAGACCTGGTACCGCAGCCAGTCCGCCCGAACCCCCTCTGCTCGCGCGTTCGGAGCTTCCCCCTCACCCCCACCCCCGGCCCGCCTCACAGGCCCCAACAACGGTCCCGAGTGGGGGTGGGGTGGGGTGATCCGAAGTCCCGTAATTCAGCACATTCGGCAGCTTGAGTGACCAGACGCCCCAGCCTGGGCACGCAGAGTCCTGGGGGCGAAACGCCCTCCCAGCGGGGCGGGACGCCACCACTGCGGGCCTTTTGTCTCCCGCGGGAAAGAGTGTCTCCGGCCCAGCGCTGGAGGCAAAATACAATAAAATAAACCCGGCCCTCAAACTCGCCCCCACCTCAGCCTGCCCCAGGCCCGCCCTCGCCTGGCGAAGGGGTCAGCCTCATCTTGGCCCGGGGACTCTCTGCGGGCCCGCCCAGGAGCTCCCCTCCCTCGGGCTCTTCACCTGTGACCTCTGCCCCTCGCAGCATGTGACAGACTCCTCCCCATGAGGGGCTTCTCAGTCTGGGGGGAGGCTTTGCGGATGGGGTCTTGACTGGAAAAGTTTGGACATCTAAACCTTCAACGGCCCCAGAATTGAGAAGAAGAAGGTTTAGAGTTGGAAAAGGAGATAGCAAGGGGTCTGCCACCCCCTCTCCCTAATCCACTCCCCCCCCCCACCGCCCCCAGCGGCTGACTGAGTTCTAGGGGTCTTGCCAGGTTGTCTGGGGCTTTTGTTCCTTGCTTGGAACGTCTCCTTTGTATACACTGCCCCCATGGGAGATGGGGAGACCCACCCTAAAGCCTGTGCTTTTCTGGGGAAGATGGGGTTACTCTTGAGGCTTTGAACACTTTGTAAAATTTTTAGTTAGGTCCAGATGCCTCAACCCCCAAAGGTATACACACCTACCTGCATAATTATTATGTTTCTATTTGCAATATATAATGCATATGCTGCTTATTCATTCATTTCTCTCCTTGCTTAGAAGGACTGACCGTTCCTCGTCCAACCTGTATTGGGGGGGTGCATCTAGGCTGAAGGAGGGCTTGTGTATGGTCTGCCCTAGATTGTGGGCCTGTCCAGGTGGGCTTCTAGGAGGGTCTGAGTCTGGGGTTGCATTTGGGGGCCCCATGACTCTTCTTTTACTATAAGGTGCCTTCACAAACTTATCAGTGTGTTTGGGGTGAATCCCTGCAGGAATGGATCTTCTGGAGCAGAGGCTGCAAGGTCCCTTACTTTCTCTTAGACTTGGCAGTCACAGATCTCCGCTCAGATGGGTTACCCTGTTAACACCCAGAACACTGGGAACTCAGTGTTCAGCTTGTGCTCAGCACTCAGCATGCTCCCAGCCCTCCTGGGTGCTGATGGGGCTCCTTGTGCCCTTGACTCAGAAGGGTCCTCTGTGTGGCCAGTGGCAATAGAAGGCTCAGCCCCCCATCGCCAGGCCGACCCTGTGATTCAGGGGCTCCGGGATTCCCGTCGGAATGAGCGTGGCCGTTCTCGCCTGTTGGAGACCAATTTCACAAATGATTTTTGCAACAATTAAGAAGTGTGGCAGGGTGAAATGGCGATTTCACATCCAGCAGGGAAAGGGGGGGTTCACCTGGGAACTGGGGCGACTGCAGCGGAGGGGAGGGGAGAATCTTCCCCCTTTTCTTGCCTCTTGCTAACTCCCCTCCCCCAAATCACTCCCCACTCCCAAGGTAATCAACTCCTTAGACACCCCCCCCATCTCCCCCCCCCATCACAGCTGCAGGCTCTGTGGGGCACCCAAAGGGTTGGACATAGACCGAAGGTCTCTTGAGTCCCTGCTTCTACCCCACTGATTTCTGCCTCCTTCAGTCTGTCTCTTTCCTACTCCTATCTTTCTCTCCCTGTCTCTCTTGGTCCCTGTCTCTCTGCTTTTGTCTCTGCCTGTGTCTCTGCTTCTCTTCCCTGCCACGTCTCTTTGTCTTCCTCCCTTGTCCCCACCTTGAGTCCCCCTTGAGTCTGCCTCCTGGTCTTTACTGCCTATCTTTTTTCCTCATCTCTCTGACTTTCCCCCAGCAGTTTTTGAGGCTTTCTCTCTTCCTGTTTCTCCTCTCCTCTCAGCAGCTTCCATCTCCATGGTTTCCTGAGGTATGCGTGAGGCCCCTGCGAGAACCCAGACCCACAACTCTGGGAGGACATGCGGTCCCAGAGGAGGTGGAGCACAGGTCTGCCGCACCATCTCTAGAGGTGCGTCTCCCTGGGGTGCCCTGCTCCCATCCCAGGGCTCTCTGGCTTGGACAGTGGGCCCCTGTCTCTCTCCACTTCTGCCATCTGATCTGACATCTCTCCCTGCCTGCTGTTCACTGAAAGGCAACAACAATACTCACAAAAGTCAGTCCTCTCACGTCCCAAAGGGCACTTTAAGAAGGAGCACACTGAAAACCCCCGGGAAAGTTCCCCAGGATGCCCCAGCTGGGGTGGCTTGGTCTTCCCTACCACACCAGTGATGCTGGAGAAATGTGAGACCCACCCAGCGCCCTGGCTGGGGCCTGCCTCCCAGTGCTCAGGGGCCCCCTCCCTCCCAGCCAGCCAAGGGAGAGGACACTTTATTTCAGACCCCTGTGCAATGAACACTTTTTTTGTAAGTGATTATACTAGATCTTCCTTTAAAGGGTAATAAATCCACCTTGAGACCCAGGGGCTTGATTTCGGCAGGGCCTTGTGTGTGTTCAGAGACTCCGTTGGAAGGGCCCAAAGACATAGAGGAATGGAATTATTCAGTCTTCAAATGTTTGATAATGAGAGAAGGGGAGGCGGTGGGGGGGTGGGGACGGAGGAGGACTGGAGTGTGGGGAGAGAAATGGAATGCCCAGGAACAAAGGACTCCCCGAAGGCCCTCTCCCTCCAGTTCTGGAGGCCAGGATTCCTCAGTGCCACCCAGGGGAAGAACACCCTGGCCCGCCCCCCCAGGCACTTCCTCTTGTCCCCAACCCCCCAAGTAAGAAATAACACTCTTTTAAGAGTGACCTTGAAATATCTGCCCAAACCAGGACAGGAAGGAAAAGGGGACTGAAGTATTTCCTTGCTTCTTTTTCCCTGGAAAGATGCAACACTGTGCAAGGGATTCCGATATTTAAGGAAAACAGCAACAATGGTAATAGCCAGCCTTCTCCCAGGCCAACAGCTAAATAGAACCTTAGGTGAGCCTCCTCCTTCCCTTCCTCCTCCTCCCCCTCTTCCTCTCCTTTCTCCTCACTTATCTGTCCTCCTGTTCTTCCTCTCTCTCCTCCTCCTCCCTCTTCTCCTCCTTCAACCTTCTTGCCCACTTCTCTCTGTCCTCCTTCTTCCTCCCTTCCTCCCTCCCTCCCTTCCTCTCTCCTTTCCCTCTCCCTCGTCTCCTTTCCTCTTTCTTTCTTTCTTTCTTTCTCTTCTCCTTTACCTGCCTCCTTTGTCCTTCCTCAAGTCTCTCTTCTCCCCTTCTCCCCACTTCCGCTCCTTCATCCTCTTCCTCTGCTGAACTTTCTTCTCTTTGTCAACAACTTTGCCACCTTGTCTCCCTAGAGCACACTCCAATTATAGAAGTCCCTTTACCCTCTGATTGTGTCTTACAATCCTTCTTTCTTTTCCATTTCATGATGGGAAAATGGGTCCCATCCCCCAATCAGGTCTCAGAGGGCTAAAGAGACTGGAAGGGGATAGAGGTATTTCTCTCTCTCTCTCTCTCTCTCTTTCTCTCTCTGTTATGAAATGTTTGTAAAAATATGTTTGGCCAACAGCATGTGTGTACTTTTCTAATGGAAACCTGCATGCACGTGTGTGTGTGTGTGTGTGTGTGTGTGTACACAATTCGGGCTGTATGCTTGCGCAGATAGGAAGAGGTGTATGCGTAACGGGAATTTCTGTGCTGGAACCTTCTGAGAACCTGGAAGGGAAGCCTCCTCCCCAGCTCCTGGCTCCCAGTTGCCTGAACAAAAGACCAAGTGTCAGATCTAGTTGGCCTGTCTTCTTGGGTCCCTTTAGATCCCGACTCCAAGTTCAATTTGCACCGAGTCCAGCGTTAATGGGTTGTAGACTGTGCCCTTGGACAATTATCTTATCAGGCAAACATCTATGGAGCCGACAAAGCATTTTCATTAAACAAACTTGGGGAGGGGGGGAGGGGGCGATGAGAGTTGAGGGGTGGCGCCCAGTGCCAGCTGGCCTGGAGCATAGGGCTGTGCTAGAGTTCCAAGGAAGTCCACAAGCCCAGACGAACTTTCCCTCCAGGCCCCCAGGCTTTGGGGAGGTGGCGGGGGTGGGAAGCAAGATGGGAAGATCAAACACTGCCTGGTCCTCACCACAGGTCTGCTGCTGTCCAAGCACAGCTGATGGAATGGAATTCTTTGGGTACACAGGACATAGGGCTCCTCTTCCCTCCTTTCCTGGAAAAGCCCCCCCTCTTTGTGAAGACCCCTCTCAGCAGAGAAGGGCTTGCTCTTTCCTCTCCTCAATACAAGGACTTGGTGGAAGAGCCTTTCAGGGCAAGAGTCCTTTCTGTGTGTTTATTCACTGCTGCATCCTAAGAAGCTAGTGTAGTAGGTACTCAATAAATATTCATGAAGGGATCTTCTAGCACAAGCCGGAGTCTTCTGAAGCAAGATATCAGGACTTAGGTAAGTGCTGGGAGACTGGAGCACGAGGGTCTGGAGCGTGAACTTCACTGTGTGATATTGAACCTGCGGCAGGATCTTTGTGTGCTAGGGTTTCCTCAGAGGCTAACTGGAGACTGGCCAGCCCTCAGAGTAGCAGGAGGGTGAAGGACCATATCTGCATGAGGAAGGATGTGCCCACAGAATTCATAATGTGACCAATACAAACTGTCTTCAGTAGAAAGGATGAGAAGGGGTGAAAACATTTCGCCTGGCCTCTAGGAGGCACTCAATGCTCCCTGGGCCCATGTTGTCTAACTTCCTCTGTAGTGGGTCCCTGGGGCCTTTGTGTGGTCCTCTCTGCCCTTCTAGGGCTGATCTCCCTGGGCAGGTGGTCACAGTGGACGATCGATACAAAAGGAAAACCCAGTTGCTGTGAAGTCAACTCTGTGCATGATGACCTCGTGGGTGTCCCACCAAAGCTATGTGTCAGAGGATTTTCAATGGCTGGGTTTTTTTTTTTTTTTTTGAAGTTCATCACCACATCTTTCTTCCAAAGTGGGACTCCAACCTGCAACCTTTTGGTGAGCAGCCCAGCATATTCACTATTGGAACTGCCTTGGGACTTCTTCACCCAGTGAAGAGTTACATTTGACCTCGGACACTGCTGATGCTGCTCTTTGGTCCTGGGCACTCGTGTTATGGAATGCCTGTGCTGGGCTGGACATTGAACCCTGAACTTATTTCTTCCACACAGTATGTTAGCTATCAGAGTCTCTGTCTCACAGAAGGCATGGAGTGGGGACCAAGACTCAGAGATGCTCAGTCACTGGTGCAAGGTCAAAGAGCCACCAGACTGTAGGGAAGATGTTCAAGTCTCCTTGCTTGCTCTCTTCCTTCCTCCCTGGTCTTCTTTTGTGGCCTCAGTTTCTCCTTTTGTACACTTGCCAATCCCTAGCAGTGAGCTCAGTGACTGAGCCTTGGGAGGTGCCTGGAAGGCCTTTGTCACGAAGCTGGAACATTCCAGTGGTGCAGGGCTTTCTAGTCTGTCTGAGAGGGAGGGATGGGGGAGAGCTTGCAGGACCAGAAAACGTTAACTGGGAGGGAGTCTTTGAGATGACCTTGTCCAAGGAGTTTGCTGCTCTAGGACTGCCCCCATCCCTCACACACACTTCCTGGGGCTCCGAGGAAGCCAGAAGGGCTTTTGCTTGGTCAGAAGATGTCCAGACTGAGGGAGGAGGTGGCCAGTGTGGGGGTACTGAGAAGCCCCAGCGGGTGCCAGGTCTTCATTGAAATGTATAGGTGGATTGGAGAGTGCACTGCATATTTGTCTAGGTGAATTAAAAGCACAATCCCCATTTCCCAAAGGGAGCAGTTGGTTCATATTTATACATTTAGTCTTACAGGTGTAAAATAGGTTTCCTTTATGCTTCTATAATAATTTTTCATTTGAATTTCAAGGCTTTATTCCCTTCTTTGGATTCAAGTCTTCCACCTGAACCCGATTCTCTCCATAACCATTAATTCCTTCATCATAAAAATGAATTCCATCTAATTCTCTATAGTGGCAGTTAGAGCAGATCAAAAAGTGCCTTTGCAAAGGGCCCCTCCCCTCCTGCCATTGTAGTGTGCAGCTCACTTGGGCACCCCACCCCCTACCAATGCTGACTTTCAGAAACCAGGACTTGGAGCAGAAAAAACTTAATTCTCTGGAATGCTCAGGAAAAGTGTGTGTGTGTGTGTGTGTGTGTGTATGTGTGTGTAAATGTTTTTCACTTTCAGAAAGGCAACAACCAGGAGAGTGTCGCAATGCTTAACCAGGGGCTGGGCACTCAGCTCGGTACTTTACATATGCTCTGTTATTTAAATTAGGATCTTAGTGAACCCTCATGCAAACCCATGCAGGAGATGCTGCTCCAGTTGCCCTCCTCTTGATCTGAACTCCTGGAGACCTCGTAACGGGCGGCGGGGAGGATGGCTCTGTTGGGCTTTCCCCTTAAAAATGATCCTATTTCTTTTGTTATTGAGACTATAGATAGCAAAACATCACTCTCCCCTGGGGTCCTAGTTCGCCTTTGGCAATGTTCCCATCTTCCCACTGACTCCATAGAAAACCAAAAAACCAAATCCACCGCCATTGTGTTGATGCTGACCGGTGGTGGCCTTACAAGACAAGGTAAAATTGCCTGTTAGGAGTTTGTGACGCTGTACCTCTTTATGGGAGTAGAAAGCTATGCCTTTTTCCTGAGGGGGTGGCTGGTGGTTTTGAACTGCTGACCTCGCAGCTAGCAGCCCGCTTGCTAACCACTATGTGGACAGGAATCCTATGATCAACAAGGCAGGCATATTTTACGTGTCACACTACACGAGCGTTGGCTTTTACAAAGACTTCAGGGGATATTTTGGGTCTAAGGTTTAAAGATAAGCTCAGAGCAATTGTTTCAGGGGTTCAGTCCATCTCAGTGGACCCTGACCGTTCCCCCCTTTTAGGTCAGGACTCTTCTGTAGAATCTTGAATCAAAATATTCAGCAATGATAGCTGGGCACCGTCCAGCTCCTCTGGTCTCATGACAAAGGAGTTAGTTATTGATGGAAGCAATTGGCCACACAGCTCATTTCCTCCTCATACTCTGGCCCCTCCTCCCTGCCAGCACCAGGATTCTGCACCCACTGATCTGTGACTTCGCAAGTGAGAAGGAGACTTTATAGACTGGTATCGGGCATATGGGCTAATATCAGACTTATGACTTTGAATTGGACTGGGTTGGGATGCTTTCTCAGTGTTTCATTCCTTTTGTATATAAACCCTTTCCTTATATCCATCTGCGTGTCTATGAAATTTGTTCCTCTAGTCTACCCGGACTAACACACCCCATATTGATGGCTGCTATGACCATTTCCAGATGGTGGAGGGCTGGTGACTAGCCAGGTGGGGTTTCTCCTGGTGCCATCGAGTCCAGTGGCAAAGATGGGGTTAAACCCTGGCAGATTCTGTGCGTGGGTCTCAGCAAGAGGACACAGGCTTTAAAAGCCAACCAGCTCAACATCAATCACAATTTCAGTTCTCCTGAGCTGGGTTCCCTCAGGCAAGTTACCTAACCTCTCTGAACTTCTGTTTTCTCATTTAAGGAAGGAGCAGAGAGTAACACCTAGCTTCTGTGGTTGCGGTCGAGATAAGGCATGTAGTGCAGCGGGCAGCCCTTAGCAGGCTCAGTCAGGGGCAGCTCTTATCACTTTGCTCAATTGAATATTATATTGCTTTTTCCTTTTGCAATCCTAGCAATAACCTACATCACACACACACACACACACACACACACACACACACACTCACACACACACGTCAGAGACATTTAGAGAAGCCAGCAGCCCAAATCAGTTGCCTGGCATCAACTATTATCACCAGGGGACTTGAGTTATTCCTTTTTTTGTGTGTATGTGGGGGGGTGCCAGTGGGGCATGATGACCTTTGACCTGAATCAAGCATTTGTAAGGCGGCCAGCAGGGGTGGGAGCCCAGTGGATTTGAGGTCATCTTGGACTTCTGGGAAGACCTGACAGACCACTTTGCACTCTGGGGTTGTTCATGACATGGGGGCAGTAAATCAAAGACCCCAAATACAGGCTGCAGACTTAGAAGAGCCTGGGGCTGGTGTAGTCAGGCAGGGCAGATACTGATGGGAGAGAGCCTTGGACCCCCTGTGTGGCTTCCAAGTGGACCCCAGGGGAAGTGACTCCAGAAAAGAAAGTCAACCAACACATTCCTGTGGCCAAAGACGAATGAACCATCTTACAGATCACTAACAAGATAAGCTCATGCTGGGCAGAGGGCACAGACTGGCCACTACGTAAAGACATACAGAAAGGCTGGCCAGAGCTGGACAGCTGGCCTCATCAGCACATTGGAAAAGTGGGGTGCCGTATTTAGCCATCAAAGAGGCAGCGGCGGTGAGGGTGGAAAAGGGTGCTTCCAGGGTTCTGGAAGTTGGGACTCTCACCTCCTGTGTGTGGCAGAGTCAACATGCGCTGGCTATGTGCAGGATAGCCTGAACAGTATGCTTCAAGAGTCTTGTCCATGTTGTGCCAGATGCCTTGGGTTATCTGACTCCTAATGGCCCTACGTACAGATGGTGGTTTCAAACTGCCCACCTCCAGGTTAGCTGCCCAATGTGTACCACTACGCCAGCCTCCTGGGCTCCTGAAGAAAACAAGACAGACTGGAGGTGATTCAAAACTATCGCCAGCATGTTACTTGGTTCTTTTAGGAATTTATCATGCCTATGTGTTGATGTCATATACATATGCTCATCACAATTTCCTTTTATAATAAGAAAAATTACAACCTCTACCGAAAGGATATTGACAAATTCAATGGGCCCTCAAGAAGTTTGGGAAAAGTCCCAGCATCTTCTACTTCCACTTGTCCAAGAGCTTCTTGAAGCCCCTCAGACATCTGGGAACAGGCTCAGAATGGAATCCTCGAGAAGGAGAGCCAGGCCACCATGCAATGTAACCTGTGAGCAAAGTCACCTTTATGGGCATCTTAACCGCCATCCTACGTGCTGTACGCAGATTTCACCCTCAATACCGCAGGTGTCACCTCCATTTTATTGATGATGAGACAGAGGCCCCGATTTAGTAGCTTGTTCATAGCCCTGGTGACGTCATGCTGCTAAGAGCAAAGCCAATAGTTTGAAACCACCAGCTGCTCCACATAGTAAGGCAGGCCTGTATACTCCCATGAACAGTTAGTTACTGTCTCAGAAACTCCCACCGGGAAGTTCCGCCCTGTCCTATGGGTCGCTAAGAGCTGGCATTGACTTGATGGCAGGGAGGTGACTGGAGTGTCAAGGCCTGGGACTTAGCACATAGTGGATACTGGCAAGAAGTCAGGTAGTTGGGTTCCAGGGTCACGATATACTTCATGGAAAAGACAGCCCTCCAGGCCTCCTGATGCTGCTTTATTTTCCCTCCTTTTGCCCATGGATAGTCTCTAAGTCAGTGGTTCTCAACCTTCCTCATGTTGAGACCCTTTCCTATAGTTCCTCATGTGGTGGTGACCCCCAACCATAACATTATTTTCATGGCTACTTCATAACTGTTATTTTGCTACTGTGATGAATCGTCACATAAATATCTGATAGGCAGGATGTATTTTCATTGTTACAAACGGAACGTAAGTAAAGCTTAGTGATGAATCACAAAGACAATATGTAATTGTATATTGTGAAATATTTATGTGTTTTCTGATGGTCTTAGGGGAGCCCTGTGAAAGGGTTGTTCAACACCCCCCCAAAAGGGTCGCGACCCACAGGTTGAGAATGGCTGTTCTAAGCCTTCTGTCATGCGGTGTCTCTTTAGAAAATAGGGACGCTATGAAATGAAAAGAAACAGACCATGCTCGTGAGTTGCCTGTCAATGCGTGGTTCCGCAACCCACTAACGAGACCCAGAAAGGATGGGCTCGAGGGTCCGTGATGTCTACGTAGCTGAGCACTCGCCAGCCTGGTATCCTTCAAGTGTGCACAATTCCGTGACAGCTAAGAGTTGTCGGATCATCACCGTTACTGTTTACAGTGTGACCCATGGCCCTTCACAGACCCTTGGAGCCCCCTAAACAGTGAGGCCCCTCCCCCGCCCTCCCACTGCCCCTGACCATCATGAATGAGTGATGCTGTCTATACACTTGCCTGTTCTGGAGAGTTCATGTATGTGGATTCCATGTTTGTTTCATGGGTGCCAGTCTCCCCCCACCCCCAACAAGAAGTCAGTGAACCTTTCATTTATTTATTTCCCCAGTGTTATTATTCATTTATTAAAAGGCCATTTTATTGGGGGCTCTTACAACTACTATAACAATCCATACATCAACTGTACCAAGGATATTTGTACATATGCCGTCATCTTTATTTTCTAAACATTTACTTTCTATGTGAGCGCTTGGTATCAGCTCCTCCCCCCCTCCCCGTGGCCTCTTGATGAATTAGAAATTATTATTATTTTCATATCGTACACCATGTGCTGTCTCCCTTCCCCACGGTTTCTGTTGTTCGGCCCCCTGGAGGGGTGTGTGTGTGGTTATGTGTCGATCATTGCGATCTGTTCCCCCTTCCTCCTCTTCTCTCCCCACCTTTTCCCTACCCTCCTGGTATCACTGCTCCCATTCCTGTTTCTGGATTCTGTGTGTCCTGACCTCTTATCTCTTATCTGTGCCTGTGTAATGCTCCGGTCTAATCCACAGTGAAAGGCAGGACTGGGGTTACGATAGTAGGGGATGAAGAAGCCACAAGGAAGCAGAGGAATATGACGTGTTTCATCAGGGTTGTACTTCATGGGCCACTCCTGCTATTCTTAGAGATCCTGGCCCCGTCTTAGGGAATGAGGATACATCAGTGTATCCTCAGCAAGACAGACCAAGAAACACTTGCTGTTGGTCCCTGCAGGGAACAGGCCAGCTCTCCTGGGCTTAGGGCAGAGCTCAGGCACCAACACCCGCAGGCTTGACCGTGACATTCATGTGGGCCACTGCCCTGTTCTGTTCTGGGGTGAAACAAAGCTGTGCTGCTGCTTTCTTTGGCTGAATCATTCAAAGTGCTTCTGAGGTAGAGCGGTGGTTCTCCCGGTGGAGCCCGTGGACTGGCAGTATCCTCATCTCCTGGGGACGTGGGGGAAATGCAACTGCTAGGGTTCTCCCAAGACCCCCAGCGCGGGGATGGCAGCAACATGGATTTTTAACGCGTCTGCCTGGAATTCCAATGCACCATGGACTCAGAGTCACTGAGTTGGTGGACTCATGATGCAGGCTGGGAATCTTTGAGGATGTCAGAGGCATTTCTCATTTTAGTAGACACCCACAAATTGGTTGGCTCTGTTAAACTCATTTTTTTTAAAATTCTGAAGACAGGCTCTGAGAAATGAGTTAGTCTTCTGCCGTTTTCTGCTCCCCTCCCCTCCTTCAGAATGCCACTGACAGCTGATTAATGGGGAACGACTCTCCAAAGATTTCCTTACATATATTAGGTTAGGGAAGGCTTTCGTTGGGGAGGGGGGTGTTGTACTCATCTCCTTTCCCTTAAGACAATGATCTCTGTTTGCATTCATTTCTCTGGGCAGTGTTGGCCTGTGAGCTGGGGGCTAGATGCTCACGTGGGCCTGGCACCGACTCTCTGTATGACCTTGGGCAAATCACTTCCCTTTTGGTCTCAGTTTGCTCCTCAGCTTACTTATGAGATCAGATGGTCCCTGAGCTTGCATTCAGTGGATTGGAGACCTAGGAGTTTTCTTCTGTTCAGAAATCCTGGAGCTGGACAGTACATTGAGAAGGCTTATGGAGATTGTTCATGCCACATATCGATTAGCTCTGAAAAGACCCATGGATTTGCAAAAAGGTTCCTGTGAGCATGTGCATGTGTGTGGCTCATGGGGGCGGAGAGGCCAGGTTGACGTAGGAGTGCTGCCCTATGCTGGGCTGCTGTGAATTGCCAATTAAGGGCCATTTGAAATAGATGTGTTCATTGGAAATTCAAACACTTTTCATCTGCTCATGGACACGGGTGACTTTCCGTTACAGCTGGGCCCTCTGCTCAAGCAGTTCCTCTTTGGAATGTACTGGAATCTTCTCAGAATTTCTGTGAAGTACAGTCTTCATTTCCCTGGGGTGAAGAGTCACTCTTGGGGGCAGGGTTGAGAGTAGACCAGGGAGAGAACCTCTTAACTCAGCCCCTACCCCCATATCATTTGGGGTGTAAAGGTTTGGCTGCCCTGAGCCTTGGATGGAGGGAACCTAAGCCATTGTTCCAGCTGCACAGGCGAGCACCTTGGCTTCAGCGTATTGCATTGCGGGAAGGATGAGGGTCGGAAAGTGAGCACTGGCACCTTGCTGGGTTGGTAGGGGGAGCACGTCTGTGGTCTGCAGAGAAGAGACCATCCCACTACCTCTCCCTCAGCTGTAATGACCTCTGACCCACAGCTGGGTCACAATGTTCCCCAGTCCACAGCTGGGTAGTGTCCATTAACCCACTATTCAAATATACAAACACCGGCTGACTCACAGCCGGGCAACACTCACTAATCCCAGGCTCCGTCTACTAAAGGGCAACTCACTGGGCCCAGGGCATTGCCTTTTCCAGCTGTGAGCAAGAGCCAGGGCTTAACACTCTTGATGAGTTTACTGGGCAAACTGTGCACAATCCATAGTCCCTGGTTTTCCATGGGCACCAACTGTAATTTCTTCACCACAGGGCTGTGTAGCCAGGATGTCAACTCAGACATACAAAACGAGAAATGATGCAGAGCTTCGACTCAGGAACCAGAGATCTGGTTTGGAATCAAGGCTTTGCTACTTCTAGCTGCATGACATTGGGCTTCTGTTTGCTCGCTGATAGGCTGCCACCCAGCTCCCTGGGTTCTCAGTTTGGCTTTTTTGTCTTTGCATGCCATTAAGTCGATTCCCACCGGAAGTGACACCGTGGACCACAGAACGAAATGCTCTGCAAAGGAATAGATCAGCAGAGCCCTGCACTGTCCTCTGGATAGATCCTAGGCTTGAACCCCTCGTGGCAGCCCCTGGGGCAATCCATTGAGGGTCTTCCTCTTTTTCACTGCTCACCATAAGGTCAACAGTTCAAACCCACCAGCCATTTCCCGGGAGAAAGAGGAAGGTTTTCTGCTTCCATAAAGACGTAGTCCTGATAGCCAGGCACCACCAGCTTTCTTCACCACATTTGCTTATGCACACATTTGTCTTCAGCGATCATATCAGGAAGGTGGGCATTCAATGATACGATTCTTAGTTCTTTGATGCCTGATAACTGATCCCTTTGACACTTTGTGGTCACACTGGCTGGTGTGCTTCTTCCATGTGGGCTTTGTTGCTTCCAAGCTAGATGGCTGCTGGTTTACTTTCAAGGAGTAAACCAGTAAAGATCTCAGATGCTGTATCTTTTGATAACTGGTCACCATCAGCTTTCTTCACCATTTTTGCTTATGCACATATTTGTCTTCAGTGATCATGTTGGGAAGGTGGGCATCATGGAATGCCAATTTAATAGAACAAAGTGTTCTTGCATTGAGGAAGTACTTGAGTGGAGGGCCAATGCCCATCTGCTGTCTTAATACTAACCCTATAAGTATATGCATGTAGAGTCATTTACCCATTATTATATTAATATATTTACCTCTGTACATGCCTGTATTTAGATCTCTATAAGTGTTCTGTGCCTCCCAGTTTTTTCCTCTATTTCCTTTTACTTTTCTCTTGTCCCACTATCATGCTCAGCCTTCATTTGGGTTTCAGTAATTTCTCTAAAAGCTTGAAGGTAAAAAAGCTTCAGGAACAGTGGTGAGAGTGGCGATATGAGGAAGGTGGAGGGAAGGTGGGGTAGAAAGGGGGAACAGATTACAAGGATCTACATATAACCTGCTCCCTGAGGGACAGACAACAGGAAAGTGGGTGAGGGGAGACATCAGAGAGTGTACAATATGGCAAAAATATTTAAATTATCAAGGGTTCATGAGGGAGAGGGGAATAGGGAGGGAGGGGAAATATGAGGAGCTAATACCAAAGACTTAAGCAGAAAGAAAACGTTTTGAGAATGGTGATGGCGACAAATGTACAAATCTGCTTTGCATACAATAGATGTATGTATTGATTGTGATGAAAGTTGTATGAGCCCCAATAAAATAATTAAAAAAAAAAGACGTAGTCTTAGAAACCCACGGGGCCGGTTCTACTGCTGGACTGTGTTGCCGGGAGGCAGCAATGACGAGATGGTGGGAGTTAATTTTTTTCTTTCTTTGGGTTGATGACAACTATCTCTTTTTCCTGCGCAACAGTGGGATGACCTTCCCAAGGACACACAGGAGTTAAGTGGCCAGAACAGGAGCTCAGATCATTAGAGAACGCAGCCAACTTAGAACTAAAATGACCCTCCTGGTTCACACTGAGAGAGAAGCCCATCATGGGCCAGAGAGGTAAAGGGGAAGCACCTGCCCCAGTGGAGGCTGTATGTCCCTCAAACTCAAGGTCCCCACGCCCTCTGAGGCTGTATGCCTCTCCCGTTCTCCGGCCAGCTCTGTCTTTGGGAGGCGGCCAGGAGAGCCTGCAGCCAAAGCGTCTCTGCCTGTGAGCCGAGTGCCCCTCTCCTTCTCTCTCCCCCCGCCATGGTAGCTAGTCCCACCTATTTATCTGGAGCACAGCAGAGCGCAGGCCGATTGCAAGCTGGGAGCCGGTTCAAAGGGAGGCCTGGTCCTTGCTATTCACAGCAAATAGAAGGGCAAAAAATTTTTTTTCTCTCCCAGATTAGAAAAGCAAAGTATGTAAAATAAAATGGAAAATACTCCGCCCTCACCCCCAGTGGATTCTTCCCTGCTTTTCCCATGTATTTACTTCCGGTGTTTTCCTTGTGGGTCACAGCGCGAGTCCCAGTGCGGTTCGATGCCCCTCTGGTGGGCAACACACCTGCTAGCTGCCTAACATTGGTTCGCATGGCTACGGCGACTTTAGAATGGAGGCGGTTAGCTGTCCTCTCGCTGGCTGGGACACGTGGCGGGCGACCCCGGCTGCACAGCGGAACAAAGTCCGGCCCGGTCCTCGCTATCCTCTGGGATCAGGTGCACGGCAGGCCGCTCTGATGCGTAGGGTTTCTGCCCGCCGCCTTTCGAGGCAAAAAGGACACCAGGCCTTTCTTGCTAGTCTCGTGTAGTCTGGGAACTCCACTGGAACCCGTCCAGCTTCGTGGCAGCAGACTAGCCTCCACCGAGACGCGACGTGCACCGGGCAGGCATCGAACTCAGGTCGCTTGCACGGTCGGCGTGCGCCCTACTGCGGCACCACCCACACCCGCGGGGGCCTCATTAACCTTTCCGTGGACGTGAACGTAGCTGGCTCTTCCCTGCCCCAGGGGCAGCGGCACAGGAATGAACACCCCAACACACCTGCTAGATGAAAACCCCCTCGGCCCCAGGGAGGAGCCAAGGCCTCCCCCTCTCCCCGCCCCTGGGGTCTCCTGTTGCGTCATTTTCCATCGCTTTGGAGAGAAACCAAAACCCACTTGGGCTCTAACCGCCGGAGGCCAGAGCCTTCAAAGAAGGGACTTTCCCTTCTCCGAGTAATTGGGCAATTTGGAAACCCGGGCTTGAGTGAAAATATTATTTTTCCCCAGTCATTCTCAAATTGCTTATTCACCAAGTTAAAGCGGGCAGTCAGAGCAAGGGAAAAGAAAACAAAAGCCCCAACTTCGAACCAGCTGGGCCGTGTTGTGTAGACAAAATAAGCCTTTGACAGACCAATCGGATCACCTTCGTGACCCGTGGCTTCTCTGCCACGTCTGCTTGCCTTCAGCTGCTCCCGCAGTGGTTGGGCCGCTCTTCTTTCCTTTCTTCTCGCTCCCTTAAAAAAAAGAAAAAGATTTTTTTCTGTTTGTTTTTGATCTGTTTGAGTACTGACAGCCTTCCCATATTAGAGAAAAGAGTGAGTGAAAAGAAAGAGAGAGGGCCAGAGAGGCTCACTCTCTTAGCCCCGAGGAATCATATAAGTACTTGTTATTTAGGCATAAAACATGTCGTATTTAAAGATACCACTGAAACCATGTTGAAGCATACAAACCGGTGTGTTTTACCCACTCACGGCCTTCCGCCCCGTGCTCCTGAGATCTGCACTGTCTTCGTGTACCTGGGAGGCAGTCACCTCCTTCCTGCCTGCCCCCACCAGCCCCAGCAACCCTGCATCTGGACAGTCCAGGTAAATGGACTCACACAGCATGGGGCCTTTTGTATGTGCAAGCTTCCCTCTGAGTGATGAGGGCGAGATTCACCCCATGCCATCGCCTGCATCAGCATCTCATCCATGTCTATGGCCCAGTAAGATCCCTCGGTCTGCTCCCTCCGGTTATGGGTTTGTTGCTTCCAGCAGGGGTGGATGGGGTGGGGAGGGCATGGTGCTGGTGAAGCTAGCCCGCAAAGTGCGTGATAGTTGAAGAGGAATCGCCTCAGTGATAACTTGTGTAGACTGAAGAGTTCATCAAGCCGGCTTTTGCCTACAACTGTGGAAATGGGTCATCCATGTTGGTGGGGAGATTGAGTTTCTACCTCTTTAAAAAAGAAATGGTGTTATTTTAAACTGGATTGCCATGTGGTGAGTCAGACAATGGGCTAAGTGCTTCTTGCTGTAGGGATGATGTGAGGGCAGCAATGCCCTCCTGGGGCTTCATGATTGGGCAGGAGTACCCATCAGCCCAAGACCCATGCCTGTGAGGTGGGGCTCAGACATGCCTCCATCTGTTTTCCTCCTTCACTTATTCTGACATGAACCTTCCCACTGTGGTCTCTACTTTCTCTGCTGAGTTCTCTGACCCATTGTGATGGCCATACAGAGCTCACAGACAGTAGTCATGGGTTTCAAGGGGGAAGTTAACACAGTGCAATGCAGGATCAGAAATGCTGAGAGCACAGTTCTTTAGTCTGGACAGCCTTTTGTGTGGCTACACCCACCGGCAGGCCTTTCTCTGGTCCTCAACCTTCCAGCCATGAGGCTTCTGGTCCCCTGCCCTGCTCAGGCAATGTTATAAAACCCTTTTAGCACTGTCAGTGCACATCCAGGGGCATGCCACACTGCCATACATCTCAGCCACAGGGACTCAAGCCAACTGAGCTCCCCCAGTTAAGTGCCTAGGGGCACCCTCCTCTGCAGATGGGCCTCCTCCCCAAAGACACCCAGCTTTACTTGCTCCATGGCCTGGGAAGGCACTGCTCTGCCGTGTGCTTTTGGTACTGTAGCCACCACTTCTCTTCGAGCACAGCTCTGTCTCCTGGGTCAAGGAGGCTCCATGTGTGAGGACCTTGGGGACCAAAGGATACACGCCACTCCTGGCTCTCATGTCTTGAAGGTAGTGAGATCCCCCCTGCCCTTTCCCACTTCAGAGATGAAGAACAAACAGATCTTACTTTATACTCCACAGGATGACAAAACCAATCAATCCCCACCTTTGTAGGCTCACCTACTCTCTTTGCATCTGGTGGGGGTTACAAAGGTGGGGTAGAAGAGGCACAGTAAGCAGTTCACTGCCCCACAATTGTCCAGCTCAGCAGATCAATGTGGCTTCCTCAGCCGCCGACATTTTATTTCATTCTCCCGTGAGTTCCAGCATCACGATTTGTTCACAGGGTTCACAGGTCTGAACCACAGTCTCTAACCGTTGGCTGTCTATGGCGGCAGAGAGGATGAGATCGTTTCTAAGTTGAGCTTGCCAGCCAGGCGGTTGTAAGCTGCCACAAAGTGGCCTCTGACTGTTGGTGACCTTCCCTATACCAGGAGCAAATGGTGTCTAGGCTTGTGCCATCTCCACAATTTTTAGTCTCTTTGAGCCCACTGTTGCAAAGGATGCATCACTATTTAAAAAAAAAATAGCCAATATCAGGGGTTAGTTTGGGTTCATGTATCATCTGTAATAATAAAGAAAGTAAGCCTGTTCACACCAGGAAAAGACAAAAAGACAGAGAGTGACCGACGAGGGGAATAGGGAAGAGAAAGAGTTGAGTCACAAGCTAGTAGGGAAAGGCTCTGGCAGTTGAGTATAAAACTGAGCTTCCTGGTGAGCAAGGAAAACTGGGAAATAAAGTCAAATTGAATTGATATTATACAGATGTCTCAACTTAGAAGCCAATAATATATTTAAAACACTCGCTGGCACTGAGCTGATTGTGACACACAGTGACCCTCTAGGACAGAGTAGATGTGCTGAGATTGTAACTCTTTATGAGGGCAGACAACCCGATACTTCGTCAGTGGAAGGGCTGGTGGATTTGAACCACTGACCTTGTAGTTAGCAGCCCAATACTTACCCCACTTCATTACTAGGGTTCCTTCCAATGAAATTTTTTTATTAGGTGCCCGACTCAGAGTGACCCTATCAAGCAGAGGGAAGTCCTACCCAGTTTGGGGCCACGGTGCCATCCTTGCTATGTTTCAGCCACCGTGGCCATCCATCTCATAAAGAGCCTGCCTCTTCTTTGATGATCCTCCACCTCCCCCAGCCTGAGGTGCTCCAGGGACTGGTCCTTCATGAAAACGTTCCCAAAGTAAATGAGACAAAGGCTCACCATTCCTAATTGCTAAGGATGCACTTACTCCAGGAGAGACCTATTTGCTCAGGCAGTCCACAGTATATCTGCTATTCTTCCCTGACACCATAATTCAAATGCATCAGGTCTTCTCTGGTCCTCCTATTTCATGATCTAACCCTCAAATGCTTATGAAGCGATTGAGAATAATGTGGGTGGGGTCAGGCACACCTTAGGCTTCCAAGATGGCATCTTAGCCTTTTACGTCTCTAAAGAGGTTTTTTGCAGCTGATTCCCCTAACGCAATGTGGCCTTTGACTGCTTGACTGGAGCTTCCATAGGATTGATTGTAAATCCAAGTAAAGCAAATTTTAGTCTTTTGTCCATCTATTGTGATAGTGTCTATGGCCCAGTTGGGAGGATTTTAGTTTTTGTTACATTAAGTTGCAATCCATATTGAAGGCTGTCGTCTTTGATCTTGATCAGTATGGATACCATTCTCAACAGGCAAGTTGGGTCAACTGTACATTGAGCTCCAATGATGTGTACCTCTGCACAAACAAAGCCCATTGCCTCTAGCTCAACTCATTGTGATTCTCTACTGGACAGTGAGGAAGGAATTGAGGTGTTTGAATGGTGGTGCCACACGGACTGCCAAAAGGAGAAACAGGTCTGCTTGAAAGACGAAGTACAAGTCAGAGTGCTCCATAGAGGCAAGGATGGTGAGACTGCGTCTCATATACTTTGGATGTGTTGCCAGGAGACACCAGCATCTGTAGAAGGACCTCCGGCTTGGTAAAGCAGGGGGGCAACAAGAAAGAGGGAGACCTTTAACATGAAGGACTGACACAGAGGCTGCATTGATGGGCTCAAGCATAAGAACAACTGCAAATGGCACAGGACCAGGCAGTGCTGTCTTCTGGTGTCCACAGGTTGTTATGGATCTGAACCAACTCGATGACACCTAGCAACAGATACTGTGAATCTTTACGGGAGCAGGTAGCCTCATTTTCACAAGTACAGTGACTGGTGGGTTTGAACCACCTACCTTGGCGGCTAGCAGTCCAACCAGGTAATTCCTTGTGTGGCACTGTTCGGTAGCTCATAAAAGATTTTGCAACACCCCTTCCTTGAACTACTAGATGCCAGGAACTATCCTCACTCCCAGTTGTGATGACCTCCAAAATGTCTCCAGACACGGTCCTTTGTCTGGCATGCCCATGGTGGAGAACTGCTGATGCAATGAAGAGAAGCAGTCCCCGATGAGGAGTCTTCAGATCAAGACTGGGCCGTTGGCCACGGGGACCCTCCAAGTAAGAACTGATCGGTCTGCACACACACCTGCAGCTCCAGCTGCATGGAGCCCATGATGGCAGTGGCCATGGGACCCAGTGGTGCTCATGGTATCCCATCACTGCTGAGCACCTTCTCTGAGTGAAACTATTGTTCCTCCAATCCGGCGACCACTGCCTGTTGTTTTAGCAGTTCAATTGATTTTTGACCCATGTGATGGGGTAGTTAGTGCCTTCTGTGTTGGTTAACTGTAAGGTCAGCAGTTCAAAATCACAGTTGCTCCTTGGGAGAAAGATGAGGCTTTCTTTGAGGGGACACCCCCCCCCCAAAAAAACCCTGGAATTTCTCTGGGTGGAGCAGAGCTGTCATAGTACATCTTTTCCCCACAAGACGAGCATTGAAAACTTGCTCTGAGTGAGTGCACGCAGTGGCATTGCCTGGGAAGGTTCTCTGTACTCATTTGGAGTTTGTTCCACCAGGTCAGACTGTTAATCAACCTTTCTATTTAGAGGTTCTGGAAACAGTGTGCAGCAACAAAGGCCTCATTTGTGTGGAGATGGGGGATTGGTTTTGTCCTCCAAGGAATATCCCTACTCCCGTAGCCATCTGAGTTAGCTAGCTTTGGGCAAAAAACAGCACGTTTCTCTGGCTTCGCACACCTGACTTACCTGATCTCACTCCATGTGACTTCTTTTTGTTCCCGCAAATGCAGAGGAACATGAAAGGACAGCAATCTGATGATGTAGAAGAGGTGAAGAAAAAAAACCAGGCACCCAAACAAATGAGTTTGAAAAATGTTTCCAAGAATGAAATCACAGATTTAACAAACGTGATAAGGTTGCTTTGTAAACAAAATTAAGTACATAGCTTTGAGAAAAATATTCTGTTTTTTTTTTCTGGGGGGGGGGTACCCCATCAAACTCCTGAAGAGTTGCAGTTTCAGAAACCCACGGGCCCAGTTGCACACTGTCCTCTAGGGTCGCTGGGGATTGGAATGGACTCCATGGTAGTGAGTTTGGGGGTTGGTTTTAGGCATTTGGATGGAAGCAGCCTGCCAGGTCTTTCTCACAGGGAGCCCTTGGGTGTGTTTAAACTGCCAGCCTTTGGGGCAGCAACCAAACTAGACTGTGTGCCTCCAGGGCTCCTCATCGGATGGGGAGAAGCCAGGAAGCTAACGTGACAATGGCCCAGAGGCTGAGAAGCCCATTCTAGAAGGTGCTTAGCTGCTGGGCTCAGGGAGATGGGGACAGGGGATTCAATGGTGGCTGCAGGAACACCATTGTCTGTAAGCAGAAGAGACCTCTGCAGCACTTCCCCAACAAAGAGGCAGGTGGGCTCTCCCCAAGTCCGAGCTGACATTTGTCTAGGCAGGTCCGAGTTCTGGTGCTGAAGAGGGATTTATCCAGAAGCCCTGATGGTCCTAGACACATTTCTTTGTTTCCTTATGAGGATGAGGAGACACTGGAGGACACATGTGCAATCTGGTCTTGCAGGCCCATCAGAGGCCGCTGTGCTGACAGTCGCAAGAGGAAAATCTTGACCAGGCAGGACGGGAGTCCGGGCACTGCCACCACCAGTCTGAGTGGACTTCCTCCTGGGTCAGGGGGCTGCGGCTCCTGCTCTCTAATACCAGTGTCTACTCCATGTGGTTGATGGAACGGGTCAGTCCCAGGGTTGCTGAGGCAGGAATACCAAACACGGTGGCTTTCAAGAACAGAAGTCTATCTCCTCATGCTTTAGGACCCTAGAAATTCAAGTCCAGGGGCCATGTCTGTTTATCTGTCTCCCTCTCCCTCCTGCTTTGGGGTGAGATCCTGGGTTCAGCCTCCGTAGCTCCATTGTTTCTCATTCCTTGATGATTTTTTTTTTTAAGCGCTGCTCCTGAGAGCCGCCGCTAGATTTGAACTGCCAAGCCCGTGGGCCGCAGTCCCGCACTCAACCACTTATGCCACCAGGGCTCAGCCCATTTTTTTTTTTGGTGGGGGGCATCACTGCCTCTGGTGGTGGTGGGCGCTACCCAGTGCTGCTCCTGAGAGCCGCCGCTGGATTTGAACCGCCAAGCCCGCAGGCCACAGTCCCGCACTCAACCACTTACGCCACCGGGGCTCAGCCCCCTTGATGATTTCTCATGTGATTTCTAGTCCCTTCTCCGCCCCGCCCCCTTCATGTTTTCAGTAGTGTCCCATCTGCTCTTGGTGACTCCAAGGTGGCTACAGCTTACCATTCACTTCACAAAGCAAACTTATTCCCAAATGAATGACATAATCAAGTGTAAGGGTTACAATTCCAACACAGCGTCTTGAGGGGTGAGGAGAGCACAACTCGATCATCTTCTAGCAGGAGGGTTCCACCAGATAACATTATGTGACCACCCAGCACCGACCACCGTTGACATCTCCCCCAATGTTGACTGGTAGCATGGCGAAGGTGGTCTCACCTACTCCTCACTTGCCAACTACCCCTCTCTCCTACAGTTGTCATGTACAACCACACCCACATGTCTAGCATCTGGCACTTGGTGGGTGCACAACGTATATCAGGCAGGAACAGACACCCAAGAGCAAGGGAGAAGCAACGTGTCAAGTCAACTCGGCTGGGTCATGCTTCTCGGTGATTTGGCAGTTCCATAATGATGGGATGTGGCCATCATGTCATGAGTTAAATTGGCATGTCATGAGTTAAGTTAACTCATGTCATGAGTTAAGTTAAGTTGCCTAATGATGCCATCATCTTCTGTTTTGTGGCCTGATGTGGCTATCCTCTATTTGCCCATGCCCTGATATTTGCAGAACGGCTCGGCCCAGTGGATGAGTGAGAGGCACGTGCATGTCTAACAGCATCTGGAGTTTCTCTGCCATCGTCACGCCTCACTGCCATCCAGAAAGTTCCAGCGCGTGGTCCCCCCAACCCCATGAGTCTGCTCCAGTGGCGTTGTGCTCCTCAGGGCTTCAAGGCTGTGCCTTTTCTTCTGAAGTGTTTCTGGGTGGGTTTGAACCACCAACCACTTCACTTAGGCACCTAGCAACTTAACCCTTTGTACCCCCAGCCCTCTTTAGGAGGAACCCTTCAAAAATAAAAATAAAAAAGCCAAAGTCACTGCCATCGAGTCAATGCTGACTCTCCAGTGGCCCGTGGGACAGGGCAGAACTGCCCCCCCACGGTGAGCTTCCAGGATGGGTCCTCTTTAGGGGAGTAAAAAGACCCTTTCCTGCAGAGTGGAGGATAGTTCTAGCCGGCCACCAAGTAACCACAAGGCCTTAGGAGATGATCTGCTCTGAGTTTTTGCTTGGCAGCTAAGTCAGGCCCAGAGAGGGGAGCCCCCTGGACACCAGCCAGCAAAGGAAGGCAGACACTGGTCCCTGTCTAGTACTTGTTCCCAACCCATCTGGAAAATGCTGGAATTTCCACCTGAGGTTGGAGCGGGATGTGGAACCTCCCTCCGCCTGCTCTAGCCTTTCTCTCCCTGAACCAATTTGTAATTACTGGCTGTGGCCCCTCCTCCCCACCTCCTGGGCAGACCTGTAAAACCTGTACGAGAAGCTTCTGTGGGCAGGGCAGCTGGCCGGCCTCTCTCTGTGCTGGCCCCTTTGTCCTCTGGGTCTTCCAGAGGGGGAAGGCAGGGGTCCCTCTCCCTGACCACATACTCCCCCCACCCCCTCCACTGCCCAGTCTTTGTCTGGGCTGTAATTTGTGGTGGGTGCTGCGGCCATTCTGGGGTGTGGTGTCCTGCTGGGGCCTGGAGAAGCACAGAAAGTAGGACTCAGCCCTGCAGCCCTCTGGACACCCCTACTTCCCTTCCACAGGGGGCTCACAGTGACCACCTGGAGGTACAGGTTGGAAACCCACAGGGCTAGACAGGTTGTTGAGGGGTGGTCCTGGGTGGGGGACGGGTAGAGTTCAGTCAGGATGTTGAGCACAAGATCCCAGCCTCCCCCTGTGCCCATCCCACCCCACCCCCCACCGCTGTGGGCGATGCCGCCGCAGCCCGAGTTCCGGGAGCCAGGGCGTCTCCGCCATAGCTGCTGACTTTGGCAGAAAAGAAATCCTCTTCCTTAACGCACGCTGCTTCCAGAGAGACTGGGGTTTGAAGTCGGCTGTGGAAAGGGAGACAATCTCGTTACTAATGCACCATAAAGTACAATAAATATTCTGCTGACAGGCTCCGAACCAGGGAACAATTCTGAAACCCTACAAAATAATCATCATAAAAAAAGCTAACCTGAACCTGCCTGAAACCTCTGCCTCATTTGGTGAAATTTGATTAAGAGGGGGAAGTGTAGTCACACTCCCCGTCCCAGTGCCCTCCCTCCCCCCACCACCTCCCAGCACCTTTCTTCTGGGTCAAGGTCTTACTCCTGCACCCATAACTATGGCCCAGGCTTTGAAAGGCGGAGGCCGAAGCCCTTTACAAGGGAGCTGCATGGTTTGTGATTGACTGCTCATATAAACGGTTGGCACCGCTAACCCACCAGGCAACACCGTGGAAGAAAGGCCTGGCTAACAGTTTCCTGAAAGATCGGGGCTGGGAACACACTGAAGGTCACACCTCTGGCCTGTAACACACGGTTCCCTGTAAATGAGGCCGACATGACAGCAAGGGCCCGGGGATGTGGCTTTTGGTTCTCATCCAGATCCTTCCTGATGGCAGGAGATGGCGGTGGTGGCGGGAGCTTCCCCAAGTAAACACCTCCCATCCCCTCTCAGGTCCCGTCTCTCGTCCTCCCTCTTCCCGGGCCCCACAGCACACCTGACTTCAAAATGGGCTCCATTTTTTCATTAAATCCGGGAGTCGATAGTGAGGGAATGACCTGGCTACTTCAATTAATTTTTTCCCCCTCTCAATCATGAGGTTCCATTTCCTTTGGGGGAGGTGGCACCGGGCAGGGTGGTGTGGGGTTGAGCGCACAGGGCTGCATTTGAATGTTTGGTCTTGATAGGAGATAGGGCCCAGCATGGAGAATCGTCTTTATCACCCCAATATGGCAGGGAAGGCGTGCAGCCTGGTCTGGCATACCAAGCGGCCCGCCAGCCCTTATCGTAATCCCAGGAGCCGCCCCCCCCTCCATCACCTCTGCTATTCCAGGCAAGTGTCAGCCCGCCGTCCTCCCTGCTGTAGGGAGCCAGATAGCATGGAGCTGGGGCCGGCGCAGCGGGCATAATAAGAAGTGGAAATTACTCCCAAGGAAAGTTTCTGAGGAATTAAGTTCTGATGGGCAGAGGAGGCAACGTGGGGGCAGTGGGCAGGGAGGGGACAGGAGGGGCATGAGGAGGACGAGGAGGGCAGCGGCATCCTTGGCAGGAAACTTGGCAGGGCTTGGTCGCTCTGGAGGGGAAAGCCAGGCCCTGAGTGGGCAGCAGAAGGTCTTCCAGCTGGCTGCATGGAGAGGGTTTCAGCGCGCCCTGGGGGTGCTGAGGGTGCCCGGTGGACTGTGCTGTGTGCTCCATGGACACTTGTGGCTTCGTGTCTTTGCTGGTTCTCCCTGGGCGAGTAGCCCCACCTTGCTCTGCCCACACTTTACTCCAGTGCATGCCAAGACGGCGCCCCAGCCATAGATCTCTGCCCCCCAACACTGGCTTATGCACACTGGTTGAGCACCTAATATGTGCTTGGTGCCACTCTGGCCGCTAAGATGTTGGCCAAGAGCGAGGGGGGTTGGCATCTGGGCCTATGAGTTCAGGCACAGGATAAAAGCCCCCCCCCCCCTTCTGGTACACAGACATCTCCCCTGGAGGTGCCAATGGTTACAGCCTCAGCTGCTTGCTGAGAGGTTGGAAATTTGAATCTACCTGGAAGGACCATGAACAAAAGTCTTGGCCACCTGTTTCTGAGAGGTCATCATCGTAGCGCTCCCAGGCTCACATGGGGGCGGTGTGTGTGTGTGTGTGTGTGTGTGTGTGTGTGTGTGTATGCATGTGTGTGTGCGCGTGCGCAGAAACCACCTCCCTTGACAGCTGGCTGGTTTCGTTTGGGTTATGGTTTGAGGCCCAGATGCCGGCAAAGGTAAACTCAGAGAATGATAAGCACTCTGTCCACCTAGATCACACCCACTGCTGCCCACCTGATCCCCAGTCAGAGAGGCTTTGTGTGCATCTTTATGGAAGTAGACAGCCTTCACATTTTCCTGCAGAGAAGCAACTGGGTTTGAACTACCAACCTTGTGGTTAGCAGCCCAAACACTTTACCCAACAGTGTCCACAGAGGCCCTGCTGAGCGGTGTCTAAATCAGATGGTGTGGTTGGTAGGTAGTGGTGCAGCCACCTTCTGGCAAGTCCCTCCTCCTACCTCCAGTCCTCCTCCTGTGGAGTGTGGGTGCAAGTTCAGAGTGGGGCACACAGTAAATGCTTCCTAAAGCTTTGCTCTGGGTTCTATCATCAGAAGAGGACCCTGGGGAGGATGGCTAAGTTGGGGACATTTCCTCTACAGCTTCCAGGACATTTCCTCCTGAACCAAGGCTGCAGAGCCTGCAGACTACAGGGTGGGTCTCCAGGAATGTCCCTGCTTCACTCCCAACTCACCTGCTTCCTTCTCAGCTGGGCGGCTTGGGCTTCAGAGGTGCCCTCTGGCCACCCTTTCCTGGCAGCAGTTTGGGGGATACAAACTCCCCCCTTTGGAGAGCTGAGCTGTGGGGAGGATTGCATGTGCTTGTGTTAAGGGGAGTCTCTGAGGCATTCAACCAAGCAAAAGGTTGGTGGTTCGAACCCACCCAGAGGTGCCTCAGATGGCAGATGGAGGAGCACAACTCTGCCCTGCATGCGTGGGGTCCCCGCAGGTTGGAGTCTGTCTACATGAGTGCAATTGATAGGCCTTGGGGCTGTTCATCCAAGATCCTAACCGCCTTGTGTCTGCAGCCTCTGTGGTGCCTGGGCTAAGGTGGGAGGCAGATCTTGGGCTGGGACCCAAGGTCCCTGGCCTTCTCTCTAAGCCAGCACCCATGTCCCCTGGCAGCCTGATTAGAGGCAGAGCTCTGGAGCCCCATGGGGTGGAGGGGCTGCCACTCTGCACTCTCGGTACATGGTCTCCCAGGGACCCTTAGGCCAGTGAGCTCCCCCAAGAGACTCAGGCCCCCGCCAGCAGTCCTTGCCGGCCAGCCCCAGCCTGATCTTTCTAGGAGCAGATGGAGGGCTCAGGCAGGAGCTTTGGTTTTAGCTGGGGGAACCCAAGAGATTCTTGTGGAGTATTTGGGTGCTAATACATTCTCAGCTCATACTTCCCAGACCCCAGGCCTCTCCTGGGGAGGGTCTCAAAGTCCTTTACATGACAATGCTGCCATTAACTCCTAAATCCTCCCTGGCCTGCTGGGAGCAGAGGTGGGTGGTATGTGCAGGGATGCTGAGGAATTAGCCTCAATTATTTCCCTCCCATTCAGTCTTCTCCGGGCTGCCAGGTTGGCTCTGGGACTTGCCAAGCCCCAGGCCATGCTGCTGGTGGACACACGGGTGGGCTGGGCGGGTGTGGGGGACAGTAAGGTGGGAGGGAAGGCCAGGGAGGCTGGAGAGGGAACAGGTGCTTGTTTCCAAGGGAGGCTGCCCCTGGAGTCATTTCTTGGTTTTCAGGGCTGCCCTGTTGGCATTCCCATTTCCAGAGGGGGTGACTCAGAGAGGTCTTGACTCAGCTAAGGTCACCCAGCTAAGAAACCAGGTGGGGCTATAACTCCCAGCCGCTGCTCAGCCATTGAGCCCGAGGCATTGACAGGGAAGGAACCTGTGGTCTTTACCAACTAGCTATGTCCCCCTCTGTCCCGGTATCTCTGATTGGGAGCCTCCCCACTGAGACCTGGCATCCAAGTCCTGGGATTAGTGCTTGGTCTCACCTTGCTGGGAGCTGCGCTGTCCCATGAGGCCTGGGGGACAGGCCCTTGCTGGAACCAGGAGAGGAACAGAGGGGTGCTCCCTCATTTGTTCTGGCACCCATTCATTCCAGACTGGTCGTGTCCTCACTGGGCAGGGTGGCACCTAATGGAGCAGGCTTTGGGATAAAGTTGCCTGTCATGATGCGTCCTTAAGGATTCCTTGGTGGTTCCTTGGTAGACTCCTCACCGTACATGCGGGAGAGTGGGGTTCACTTCCCAGCCAAAGCACCTCCTGCCTGTCAGTGGGTGTGGCTGTGATGCTCATCAGGGTTCAGCAGGACCTCGGACTGAGACAGACTGGGAAAGGACTGGGAAGAAAGGTCTGGTGAGGGTCCAGTCCGCAATCAGCATGGGGCTGGGGCAAGACTTGGCTTGGTCCTGTCATGCATGGCGTCCCTGTGAATCTCCAAGAGCGGCCTTAAAAGTCAGAGTTGTAATCAATGGCAGCTTTATCCCATCTGCCTAGGCCTCTGTCCCTGCATCTCTAGAAGGAGACCATCACCCACGGCGCCGGTCACCCACGTACTCCACCACGAGACTGACCACCTGCCAGCACCCTCAGCTTAGATTCTCTGTTAATGAGTCCCTGCGGCCCTAAAGGACAGAGTAGAACTACCCTGGTGGGTTTCTGAGACTGTAACTCTTTATGGGGAAAGAAAGCCTCATCCCTTTCCTGTGGAGTGACTGGAGGTTTCGAACAGCTGTCCTTGCAATTGGCAGCCCAATGTGTCATCCACTCCTCAGCAAAACAGACTGACTCCCGGCCAAAGGGCTGCCGGATCTGGTGAGGGGACAGACATCATGCCTGCTAAGCAAATCCCTGCCCTCAGAGGGCTGGAGTGCTGACGGAAAGAAGGAGCAGGGGGAGGAGTCCCAGGGATACTGTACAGGGGCCTGGCACACACAGAACTTCGTCAGCCTCTGCTGTCAGCCCCTCCTGCCCCCAAAGAAGAGTTCTTATTTTTCTGGGGCAAATAAACCCATCAAAACCTGCTTCCCTGCGGCCTCCTGTAGCACAGCGTCCAGTGCTGGCTCTAGTCTTCACACCAGAGCCATGTCCTCCTGACTTCTGCATTAGCCCCTGACTTCAGATGCTGCTCCCTGAACTCCTTGACTGTGTTTCTGGGTTACTGTGGTTCAGATACTGTATTGCAAACAGCGCAAATCTTGAGCATGGCACATTCTGCACTCTTTGAACTAAGCTGCTGTTGTAGGAATGACTTGTCTGTTGGTTTCTCTTTCTTAAGAATCATCTTATTGGGGGCTCATGCAACTCTTATGACAATCAATACATGTATCTCTTGTACGCCAACCTCATTTGTACATTTGTTGCCATCATCATTCTCAAAACATCCTCCTTCTGCTTAGGCCCTTCGTATCAGCTGCTAGTTTGCTTCTTGATACCTTCCTGGAAGCTGTTTATTTCCAGCAGTCTCAGAGTACTCAATAAGAAAAGTAAGCGTGGATATCCTTGTGCTTATGGACTTATTGCTTACCTTGCGTATTGAGTCACCTTCCCCCATTTCCAGGGCTTCCAGGAAGTAAGCTTGGGGTTTTGTTTCTTCAGCTTTGATGGATCTTATACTTTTAGATTGGGGGTGGGGGGTGTCTCTGGAGCTGGAACTTTGAGGCCCTGCTTGGGGGTTGGGGACATGCATGGTGCACAGAGCTCGGGTGTGAATCAGAGAGGACCCAGGCACTCTGCATTTTGCAGAAGCAATTATTTCCCAAGTTTTTGCTCAAATGTTGTTGCGATGGCCCAGGTGTCTAAGGAATACCTCTGGAGTTGGGTTCCGATCACTCCCCCTCTTCTAACCCTAAAAGAAGGTGACAGTGGGGGTGAGGGGTCAGAGAAGTCCCACGTAGGAAGACCGGCTTTCACAAGCAAAAATGCAGTGCGTCTGCCCAAATGGGAATTTGCAGGATTCTGTTGATGTAAATTTGTCTCAAATGACTCATGTGCTCGACTGCTCACTGAAAGGTGGGCACCCCCAGTTCACCCAGAAGTACGTTGCAAGAAAGGCCTGGTGATCGACTTCCCAGAAGCCAGCCCTTGGGAGCTCTGTGGAGCACAGTTCTACAGTGACATACCAGAGGCCCAGGCGATGCCCTCTGGCACTGATATGCCCTGGATTTCATCTGGCCGCCCCTGTCCAGCTGGGAGGGAGCAGAAAAGATGACCAGAGCTGAGTGACCTCCTCTGAGCCTCTGTTTCCCCACCTGTAGCAGAAGTTTCTGTAAACAATAGGGTTTCAGCTGTCCCCCAGCCCTCAAACTATGTACAGGGGGTCACGCAATGGTTTTTAGTGCTGTGGGAGGGGGAGGATTGTAACCCTCCCTCCCCTAGAGTTTATCCCCAGCTGGAAGCAGCCCTTGTGCTGCTTGGGTGTGGAGTTGCAAATGAACCAGGCATGTGGGGTGGCCAGAAACGAACCACTCTGATGTCCTGCCTGAGCGGGGCAGGTCACTAGGGGCTTTTCTGATGGGTTCAGACAGCCAGGCTTTTGCTAAAAGACCAAACAAAACAAAATGCCATTTTAAAGTTGATTCCGATTCATCACCACCCTGGAGGACAGAGTAGAAGGAATTACCCCTTCGGTTTCCTGACTCACTCTTCACAGAAGCAGACAGATGCATCTTCTTTTCTTGGGGGCACTGGTGGGCTTGAATCTCCCAGCTGGCAGTTCCATGCATAACCCACTGGGCCACCAGGACCCCCTTTTCCAGCGAGGAGACCCTGAGAGCAGCATTTACATAGCAGTGGTCAGGGTGTCTTGCCCGTGGATGTGCCACCAGTTGACTGTGCAATCCTGGGCAAACATCAACTCCCTGAATCTTGGTTGGAAAGAATCTTCCTCTCCTGATGCTGAGGCTCCCTGAGACCATCCGGTTTGTCTTTGAGAGAAAGACCTTACAGGTGTGCTTCTCTGGGTCCCTGGGATCTGGGGGAGACATGGGAGATGCCAAGGAGGGGCTGTGCCAACTGACCTACCTGTGTGGGTATCTCAGCATCCCGATGTCCATCCCTTGGCCTCCCCTGGCCCTTCCGGTGGGCTCTGTCTTCTGGTCTGATCTGTCCACGGACTCTGTCTCTTTCAGGTGCCTTTCCCTTTCTCTCCCCCCACCCTGCCCCAACCCTGTGCCTTCTCTCTCCCCTCTGCTCCTCACCATTTCCTCTCTCTGAGGGTCTGTGCTTCCCTGCTCCACTTTCCCTGCAGGGAGATGCTGCAAAGCCCTGGCGCCAAAGCCGGGCCCGATTCTAATCTTCCCAATGTAATTTATGAGCACGGCGTTCCCCGGTTTCTCCATCCTGCAGCCTGGGCAGGGCTCCCAGCAGCAAGTGAGAGGGGGCCTGGGCCTCCCCGGGTTATCTCATATCCTCTCCATCTGCCCACCGGCCAGGGAACTGGGCCCAAACCCAGCTGGGGAAGCTGCTGTCAGCAAACCAACTTTGGTTTCAGGTGGATGGAAGGCAGTCACCCCTGAAGCGGCAGCAGACGGCTTGCTGCCTCCTGTGGCCCCTGCGAAGGCCTTGGGCAGGAGGCCAAAGGGCGAGGCCAGGACAGCGGCTTTTGTGTTGGGCACTAGCTATGGGCACACACGGAGCCCAAAGAGAGCTGTGTCTGTTCTTCTTGGAGCACACGGCCTGGCAGGGGAGCCAGACTCGCATCCTCATGTTTACCTGAGAGAATGCCAACATGGGCCCCTGGGGATCGGTAAGGTGTCCTGGTGGCGCAACGGTCCAGAACTCAGCTCTCAACCCAAAGGACAGCAGTTCAAACCTACCAGTCACCCTGGGGGAGAAAGACAGGGCATTCTGCCCCCATGAAGATGTGCGGTCTCTGAACACCCCACAGGCTTCCTGTCGGTCATATTCGTCCTGGTCCATAGCTGCCCTTCAGATAGCCCGCGATATCCAGGGACCCTGGGCACAGTGGTGGGAAATTCTGCCTGTGCCCCTACCATCCCCATGGCCGGCTATGGAGCCGCCCACGGTGGCCCGCAGGACACTGAGTGGCAGGCGTTTAGAAGGACAAGTCGATTGCCAGGACTATCTTCTTAGTTTTTCTTAGTCAGGGGGCTCTGCTGCAAACTCCACCCCGGAAGGGTGGGGCTGAGCCTGTGCATGGTGGTTAGACTGGACCCCTGGGAGGAGGTAGTTGAGAGCGGCTGCCATTGTTCCGACGGACTCCAGCAGGAATGCCATGGATGGAGTGTGGACCCAGGCCAGTTATTACGAGCACACGCCCTCTCCTTTGCCCCTGCTGTGGGCCCCATTTGGTGTCAATTTTGTGTGTGTGTGTGTGTGTGTGTGTGTGTGCTGGTTGTCCCTAAAAGGGTTCCCTTGGGTGAGCATAGCTCTCAGCTGGAAATGCCCCCCCCACTTCCTGGAGCCCTGGTAGTGTCATGGGTTATGTTTTGAGCTGCTAACCACAAGGTCAGCAGTTCAAAACCACTAGCCACACCTTGTGGGAGAGAGATGAGGCTTTCAACTCCTGTAAAGAGTTAGAGTCTTGGGAACTCACGGGGGCGTAGTTCTACCGTGTCCTGGAGGGTCACCGTGAGCCAGAATTGAGCAGATGGCTGAGTCCTGGGCTGGGGAAGCACCCCTGCCCATCACCTTCACTCCACTGCCCTCACAGCCAGTGTTTCAGATGTAGGGAGTTGGGGGTGGGCACAGGGGTGGGGGGTGAGATTGGCTCGTGGACTAGTGTGTGTTTTGTGCCAGTCCTGGTCCAACTCCTCTTTGGACCTATGTTCTCAACTGTAAGTGGACAGTCTACCAAATTCCAGGGGTAGATGAGGCAAGATGTGAAAGCGCATCATCTTCTTCCTCATTCAGCGAAGGCTCCCCTCTGAGGGGAGGGCTTGGAGGGAGGGACCAGCTTCCTTCTTTCTGGGACTCGCTGCCAGTGGAAGCCGGCACTGGGCCCTGTCTTCTCACCAGGGCAATGCTGCCACCCAGTGGCACCTTTCTTTCTTGGACATACGGGCCCTCCAGACCTGCCCTGACTTGGGAGCTTGCGGCATTTGGTGTCTGGTCAGTAATGAGCAGACATGGCAGTGGGAGGAGGAGAAGAGGCTGTTGTGACAGAGCTGACCCTTGGTTCCCGTGTGACTGGGCTGAGATCCCATTAGGGTGGGTGAGGTTGGGGGGCTGGGCCATTGTCAGCATCAAGGATAAGAATTTGACCCAGTTCTGTGTCTACCTTTTGTCTTCCTACAGTGCCTTGGCTGGAGGGCAGCCCTAAGCCAGGTCAGGACCCTTGACCCTCCAGTGCAGGAATTCCCACCCTTTCTCATGCCACGACCCTTTCATACAGTTCCTGACGTTGTGGTGACCCTCCACCTCCACCCCCACCCCCGAACCATAACGTTATTTTTGATGCTACTTCATCACCGTCATTTTGCTCCTGTTATGAATCAGATGACTCCTGTGAAAGGGTCGTTTGACCCCCAAAGGGGTTGAGACCCACAGGTTGAGAATTGCTGCTTCAGTGATTCCCGCATCCCTTGGAGTAAAAGCCACTAGACTGCCCCGATGGTCTGTGCCCCCCACCCCCCAGTTTACCTCTCTGACCACACCTGCCCCTTACTGGCTCCAGTCCAGGCAGGCAGGCTCCATGCCGTCCCTCACATGCCTACCTCAGGGCCTTTGCACAGACTGTTCTCTCCTTTTGGAATGTTCTCCCCTGGACTCATTCTCTGCCTGCATGGCTTGTCCCTCCTGTCACTTAGTTTCTGCTCATAGGTCACTCGCTGTGTGAACTCTGCCCAAACAACACTGGCCACCCCTACCCCTGTCTGCCCCCTTCCCTGCTCTGCCTTCTTCCTGTCAGCAAACCAGTTACTGCCTCACCAGCTTCAAGTCGAGGGACTCCACGTGGGTCAGGATAGCATGCTCCACAGGGTTTCCAGTGGCTGGCTTTTCAGAAGTAGATCATCAGACCTTTCTTCCAAGGTATCTGCAAGTGGATTCCACTGAGTGTGCTAACCACTGCCTCTGCCCGGGGCCTCCACGCTCTCAGCCACGTGAACCTTAGATTATGCACTTATATGTTTATGTGGGAAAATGAGGAAGACGTGACCGCCGAGGAAGCTTTCTGGTCTGATGGACGAGGCATCGCTCAGGTCCTTACAGAGTTCCCAGTCTGATGGAGGAGACATGGATCTATCCACCCTCCCCCCCACCCCACCCACACACACTCAAGGAGACTGACAGCTTCTTGACAGAGGTGGGGTTTAGACTCCCTGGTGGCTCCCAGGGTATAACATGGTAAGTTTCTGGCCTGCCTCAACAGAATGCTAAGATGAATGAGTCAGCACGAGATGGCCATGTCCACCTTCTCCTGTTGGAGAAGCATACAAGAATGGGATGCTCCATTCCTCACAACGCCACGTTCAGCAGACTGTAAGCTCTCTCAGGGCTGCTGGAAAGCAGCTGGGGTACCAGCCACGGGCACACTCAGGGCAGCAGCAACTCTGCAGGCCTCTCAGAGGCAAGATGCCCCAGGCACATGCAGGAGACAAGGGCACACACATGGTCTTGGCAGGCTGGGTCTCCTTGCCAAGTGATAACATCTCCATCCAGACCACAGGCATGGGAGGAGCTGCCCACAAAGAGTCAGACCAGCCAGGAAAGTCCAGCCCTTTCCCCAACCTTTCATAAAAAGACACTGACACCAGCAATTTCAGGATATTCTAAGACAGTAGGGCACTGCCCAGGAGATCTAATCGAGAATAGCAAATACCATCCGGGATCGTCTGTGGAGCCAACTGTCCAGGCATGAGGACTGAGCTCCAGGGCCCCTGTTGCCGGGAAGACCTTCCTTCTGGTCTTCGTCAGCCTTTCCTTGTACTGTGATGCGGGGGAATGTGTCCAGAGGCCATTGGTTTCTGCTCCACAGTCACACGCTGTTTCATGATGCTGACTGGCGGGCGTACTCAGGAGTGGCAGCACTCTGCCCAGGCCCCCACGCCCACTCACCCTCCCTCCCATCTCTCTCTGTCGTCTGAGCTCTGTCCCCAGGCAGAGACTTTCCTTGGATGGAGCTGATTCTCCTAGGGAGTGACACCGCCTGCAGTGCTGCTCACCTTCAAGGCCTGTCTGTCGTTTGATGGAGAGCTGATGGACAGGGGTAGGTTCTGGTCCAGGGTGGCTAAGGTTTGTAGTCTGACGTTCCACCAGTAAGTCTAGTCTTTTTTTATGATTTTGAGTTGTCCTCCTCGTTTCTCACCCACTCTACTTAGGCCCTCCTATTGCCATCTCTTCCCCAGTGGTTAGCGGTGGAGACTGGGCACTCTCTAGTTCTGATCTCAGGGTTGTGGAGGCTGACATGATCCATTAATCATTGGGATGAATTATTTCCTCGTATCTTTGGCTTTTATCATCCTTCTTTTCTCTGGACAGGGAGAAAACAATAGTTGCATCTTAGGTGTCCACCCGCCCGCTTTTAAGATCCCAGTTAATTTTCACCACAATCCAAACAAAAACAAACAAACAAAAATTCATTCACCGCCATCCAGTCAACTCTGAGTCATTGCCACCCAAGAGGACAGGGCAGAACTGCCTCTGTGGGGTTCTGAGGCCGTAAATCTCTATGGGGGCAGAAAGCCTCACCTACCTCCCACAGAGGGGTGGTAGGTTTGAACTGCTGACCTTGTGGTTAGCAAGCCAATATGTAACACACTATGCCACCAAAGGAGGATGTAAAACATAGTCTTTATGGACTATGCTATGGTGACTGACTTTGGTGTTCCCCAAGACTAAGGTCCTGAGCCCCAAAGTCCAGGAACCCGAGAAAGCCCATCTTAGGGAAAGTGTGTCTTTGAGCCATTCAGATCTGATGGGTGGAAGACTTGGTGATGAGCACTGACTGGAACCAGGTGTTGTGAGCCATGCAGAGGCAGCTAGAAATGTGAATGCTGGCTGCCTTGAGAAGGCTCACAGATACTTCTAAGATGAAAGTGGGAGGGGCAGGATGTGGAAGAGGGGAAAGAGTGTGTGTGCCGAGTGGCCACCTCTTGCACAGAGTTGCTTTCCGGTTGAGTTGGTTTTGACTGATGGCGGCCCTGTGCACACAGAATGAAACCCTACCAGGTCTACACCAGCCCCCTCAGTGGTCGCTGTCTTTGGGCCAGTGGGGGCGGCTTAGGTGTCAGCGCAGCTCTCTGAAGACCTTCCTCGTCTCCTCCAAACTTCTCATCTATCCAGCATGGTTTCTTTTTTTTTTTTTGGTTTCTTTTTCTAGGGCCTGGTTTCTCCTGACGGTGTGCTCAGAGTCGGCGATATGAAGCCCCCATCCTCACATCTGGATGAGCTTCTTCCAGGACAAGTGGGGGGTCCTTTTGGCAGACTGGAGTACTCTCAGTATTTGTCCCCAGCCCCACCTTTCACATGCAGCAATGCTTCATTTTCCTGTTGTTTTTTTTTGGTCCAATGTGGGAAGCCGAAGGCTGTTCCCATCCCTCAGTGACCCCTTTATTGACATTTTGTATTGCGGGCAAGATGACCTTTGAATCCATGGGTTCCCCTAATTAGCATGTGGACCTGTTGAGTTCACCTAATTAGTATGCGGACCTGTTTGAGAACTGCTTCCCACCATTTCCCCCCTCCCCCCCGCCGTTTCTTTGAAGCTATGTGTATGATTGGCTGATTATTCCTACCCCTCATTTCCATAAGTTGTACCTTCCTGTTGCTAGCCTATATTAACCCTGCCTTTTGGCTCAATAAACAAGACTTGATCAGAATCCTGTCTTGTGTCCATTTCTCACATCTCCTGCCCTCTCCATTCCCAGTCCCCTTTCAGGAACCCACGTTGACTGATCCGCGGGTCGGATGAGTCCAACTTTCACATGCATGTAATGCGATGGAAAATCCCATGGCTTGGGTCAGGTGCACCTTCGTTCTTAAAGGGACATACTTGCGTTGTAATACTTGGAAGAGGTTCTGGGCAGTGCCTTGGCCCAGCATAATATGCTGCTTGATTTCTTGACTGCTGCTTTCATGAGCATTTACTGTGGATCCAAGCCAGCTGACATCATGGACAACTTTATTGCTTCTCCATGTGTCACAGCATTGTCTGTTGGCCCAGTTGTGAGGGTTTTGCCTTGAGTTTTAGCCCCTATTGGAGGCTTCACTCCTTGACCCTTATCAGCAAGCTCTTCAAGTCCTGCTTACTCTGTGAATCAGTTTATTCATTTGTTATCCTATTGGGCAAATAAATATGACATTGTGGAAAGACACAGTTTTGTGTAAGTCATATATTACATGGGTTGCTCAAAAATTCATTTACTTGAGCGCCTTTGCATTGTCAAGAAAACACAAATATCTTTCTGCTATCAGGATTGATATTTCTTGTTCCATATCCTCTTCAGATAATCCAACCACTGTTGAATTCCACTTTCATGTGCTATTCATGATACTGGTAGATTCTGGGTCAACTTTCTTAGGAACGCACACATACATGGATCTCTTTAAAAAATCATTTTATTTATCACAAACATGGATCTCTTCTAGCCAGTTAGCCAGGTTACTATCTTCCTCATTTTTGGACAGAAATGTGTGAGTGCTTCATCGGCTTGTTGAAACATTTCAATTGGTATTCTGTCAATTTCAGGAGGTTTATTTTGGGCGGTTATTTCAGTGAAGAGTGGACTTCTTCCTTCAATACCATTAGTGTACTACATGAATGTGTGCAGTGATCATTTTGTAGTGGACAATATTCTCAGCTTATTGTAGTACTCTTCTTCCCTCAGCCCTGGCACACTTTGCTCTGTGTGCCCTTCTGTGGGTCCTGGGTGCCTGCCCTCTGGTCCACTTTTCTTGGTTTGGGGAGGCTTTCCAGTTTCTGCTCACTGGCAGACTCATGGTGCTCTCTGGGAGGCTGCCCCTCCTCACTCTACTTTCTGGCGGGTCCATATGGCTATAACTGCGTGAATCGTTTCTTGACCTACACATCTTTCTTTCTATCTATATATACATACAGGCAGCAGCGGTTGCTCATCTCCAGAGAGCCCGACCTAGAACACTGCCATTGTAGGTCATGTGACTGCTTGATTCAAAATGGCCAGTACACATCCATTTCAGCTTGCCGGTGCCTTGTATATTGATATTGATATATTGTACTTCATTTTGCATGATTTCTAATTTTCCTAGATTCGTACTCCATACACTCCACATTCTGATTATTAATGGATGTTCGCAGCAGTTTTTTTCTGATTTTGTGTCATGTCCTATTAACAAGAATATATCTGAAGTTGACGAATTGAAAGAAAAATAAGTGTAAAAACTTGCATCAGAACACAGAAAATCACCAAGGAAGAATAAAGCTCCTGTAAGGAGAAGGGGTGACAGAAATAAGCATGAGGGAACACAATCAGAAGAAACATCTTACACTTCTCATTTTCTGAGAGCGAGGAGGCTGAAGACAGAACCCATCTGTCTGCCGTCTTGTGGGGGCTGGCATGCTGCTGTGATGCCTGAGGCTCTGCCAGCAGTATTTTAATAATCTGCACCATCCCCCATGCTAGGACATTTTTAGGAGAACTTCTAGATTCAGCTAGACCAGGAAGAAAGACCTGGCAAGCTGCAAATTAGCCAGTGAACAAAGCCATGGATCAGTATAGATTATGGCTGACATGTGACTAGAGGCTGAGTCCCTGAAGTTAGAAAACTGTCAACACACACACACACACACACACACACAGTGGCCCCAAATGGACACAGGCATGGCAGTGCTCAGGATGAGGGCACAGTGTTCTGCTGTGTTGTACACAGGTCCCCATGCATCAGCAACAACGTGATGGTCACTAAGGACAACCCGCAGAGTGCTGCGTAAAGTTGGTGTCAATCAGCAGAAGTGTGAAACCCTTGTGGAGCAGAAGACCCACACATGAAGACGGAGAGAGCTAACCGCACAGTCAAGACTCAAAAGGCCGAACTCACCCAAGCAGGAAGCAGGCCATGCAGCAGTGTGCTGGAACACGGGGGCAAGAAAGGCTGACATTGACAGAGACGTGATGTGTCTGGTGAAACTGAAGAAACAAAACCCAGAAAAACTTAGATTAGGTTTCAGAACAGAATCCAACTCTAGGTTCTTCAGAAGGGAAACCCCTCAATCAGAACAATTCAGAGTGGCTGAAAAGCCATGTGGGGCCAAAGGGGCACAGGGCAAACGGAAACAAGAAAGCCAGGCTCGCGATCCTTATCGAGAGCTAGCAACGAGGAATTGAGTATCCCGGGAGTCAGCGACCTTTGAGAATATGCAAGTGTGAAATCCGTAATGAAGAGAGTGAGAGTTATGGACATCTGAACCCACCCAGGGCCCCCTCCGGAGGCAGACCCAACCATCTGTTTCTGTAACACTTCCAGGCAAGGGAACCCCGTGGGGCTGCTGCACTCTGTCTTATAGGGCCGCTGTGAGACCACATCAATTGTGCCTAACGACATTTCTCTAAGTAGCAGAATAGAAACATATTTATAAAAGAGAAATTACACCAGCTATGGTGGGAGGGAGCACACAGCAGTTCACTTAGCTTGTTTTAGGCAAGATCAAGACTATAGATTTAATAGCATGATCAGTAGCTCTCATCCCCTCTCTGAGCATGAAAACGATGTCACACATTGGCACCCACTTCTGGGACCGACTTTTGCATTATTGAAGTTAATCAAATACCATCATGTAACAAAAAGACCACACAATACTTTAACTTGAGGAACAAAGAAGTCTAATCCTTCTTTGCCGGCAGTGTGAGGTGAGTGGCTGTGCTCCAGGGGTCTTTGGAAGCCAGGTGCCTTTTAAAAGATAATCCACTTCCCCACCAGGACCACTACAAAACCACCAGAAAGTTTTGTTAAACAAAAATTCGGAAAATGTGAAGTTTTCGTTTCACGACATATCCTCCACCTCAGTTGATACATTTTTGAAGACCTAGTTTCCTTGTCTGCGACTCCCTTCTCTGCGAGATGTTGTGACATAGTGGTTACATATTGGTCTGGTAATTGCAAGGATGGCAGTTCAAAATCAGCAAGTGCTCCTGGGGACAGAGATGAGGTGGCTTCTACTCCCTTAAAGAGGTGTAGTCTGGGAAACCCACAAGGGCACTTCTGTCCTGTTCTGTAGGGTCTGTATGAGTCAGAATTGTCTCATGTCTGCTAGCTGAGCTGAACCCTGCCCTGGAGAATTATGAGCTTTTACACATCATCATATTTAGACTCCATCATAAAAGCAGTTGTTTCTTTTTTTAGGCATCACTGCCCTTTGGTGGTGGGAGTAGGAGGCCCAGCCCCACTGCTGGAATTGAACCTCCATCCCAGTGGGCCGCAGTCCCGCGCACAACCTCTACGCCACCAGAGCTCAGCCCATAAAAGCAGTTTTATTTTGGGGTTTACACTAAATCCTTGCTTCCGTGGAAGAACAATGAATTCTCATTGGTGCTCACTCTCAGGAAGGTCCTATAGCAAAGTGTGGTCTGAAGAAATTAGATGGTGCCTGGCTATCAGATAAAACAGCCTCTGGCGTCTTAAAGTCTCATTTTTTTTTTTTTTGGCATCACTGCCCTTTGGTGAGAGTAGGAGACCCAACCTTGCTCTTGCAGAGCTGCTGGATTTGAACCACCAGCCTAGTGGGCCTCAGTCCTGCACACAACCACTACGCCACTGGGGCTCAGCCCCAAAGTCTTGTCTTCAAACAAGCAGCCATCTAAGTGAGATGCCAACTAGGTCCACATGGAAGAAGCCTAGCAGCATCAGTGACTGGAAGATTGTACATTAGACAGTCCGAAGTAGATGGAGGGAATCGTATCTGAGATTAACCTAGGAGATTCTGGTTTGCAGAAGGCTATGGGTGACAGTGGGAGCTCAAGATACATTTGTGAGAGCTACATATGAAATAAGCCCTTTGTGATTTCCCTCTATCTGTAGTAGAGGGGTGGGAGGAAAGTGGTTACCAAACAGAGTGCATTGGAGAGATGACTGCAGACGATCAGAAGGAGAATACCGACTTCACCGATTAAAACCTTGTCAGTTGATTCCCCTGAGACACATCAGGTCTGGTTTTCAGCATTTTCTGTATTTTCATTTCTTCACATTGGAGTTTATCTCAGATGTATTTCATCACTGGGGTGAGCTTCTTGAATTTTTGTTCTATGTTTTTCTGATTTGCAGTATATGAAATCCAGGGTCAAGGAAGCTGTAGCATCAGAATAGTAGAATAAAGGTTTCTGGTAGGTGCCGTCATGGGGGGAGGGTGGGGTAACAAAGAGCTGATGTCAAGAAGCTCAAGAAGGGATAGAATGTTTTGAAACTGATGTAGGAGCAATTATACCCACAATGTGATCGAATTATGGAACAATATGGTATCCATGTTAGTTCTCAATAAAATAGGGTGATTTTTTGTAAAAAAAAAAATAAGCAAACAATTTGGTCACCCTTGAGGGACTCTTTGAGTTTGGGGACAAAAAGAAGTCTCACGGGTAAGGCCAGGTGTATAGGGGAAGGTTTCCCAATAAAATGTTCATAAGACAGCCCTTGCTACCCTCAATGAATGAGCAAATATGTTACAATGATGGAAGAAATTGGCACAGCTTTCTTGCCTTTTTGTTTTAAATGGGACTTTCGATTTTCTTAAGTCTCAGTGGTTGCTTGCTATGTGCTGGACTGGTGACACAAGTTTGGCAGTTCAAACCCATCAGCTGCTCCTGGGAGAAAGATAAGGTTTTTGCACCTGTGAAGATGTGCAGATTCAGCAATCAAGCAGGGCAGTCTGCTTTGTCCTATGGGGGATGCTATGAGTCAGATTCGACTTTAAGGAAGTCAGTATTTGGTTTGGTTTTGAGTAAATAAGTCCCTGTGATTGTTCTGTGTTCTTAAAGACAATCTGGCAATAGAAGACAATCTGACAATAGAAGAAGCTCCTATTTTGATTGGACCATTTTTGGGAAAGCATCTTAATGAGTAGAAGGCAAGGATTATATTAACAGAACGGGTCTGCAGCTACCCACTGATTACAGACACATTTAAAAGCATACACGTTTTCATCAAAAGATCATTTTATTGGGGAGTTCTTACAACTCTCATTACAATCTATACATCGATTGTATGAGGCATGCCTTATAAGGTATAAGGTACATATGTTGCCATCATTCTTTTCTTTCTTTCTTTTTTTTTTTTTTGGCATCACTGCCCTCAGGTGGTGAGAGTAGGAGGCCCAGCCTTTGCTCCGTGGAGCTGAATTGAACCTCCATCCCAGTGGGCCGCAGTCCCGCGCACAACCACTATGCCACCAGGGCTCAGCCCGCCATCATTCTTTTCTAGACATTTACTTTCTATTGAGTCCTTGGTATCAGCTGCCCCCCATGACCCCTTAATAGATTATAAATTATTATTATTTTCATATCTCATATCAACCACTGTCTCCCTTTCCCCATGATTTCTGTTGCTCTTCCCCCAGGAGGGTGTGTGTGTGGTTAGTGTTGATTAGGATCAGTTCCTCCTTCTTTCCTCTCCTTCCCCCTACCCTTCTGGTATCACTATTCCTATTCCTCCTCCAGGGTTCTGTGTGTCGTGAACTCTTATTTCTTATCTGAGTCTGTGTACATGTTCTGAAGTGAGAAGCAGGCCTGGGGCCATGAGAGTGGAGGGCGAGGAAGCCTTAAGGAAACAGAAGAATACTGTGTGTTTCATAGGGGCTTTACTGCACCCCTGTTGACTCATCCCTTCCCTGTGACCCCTCTGTGAGGTGGATGTTCCATTGTCTACAGATGGGCTTTGGGTCTCTGCCCTGATGCCCCTCGTTCTCAATGATGTTTTTCTAATGGTTTGTGAAGGGTCTTCTGATGCCTGTTACTGGGTCCCCATGACACCTCATGATCGCACTGGATTATGTGCTTCTTCCATGTGGGCTTGTTGTTTCTCTGCTAGATGGCTGTGTGTTTAGCTTCGAGCCTTGGTGACCCCAGACACCATGTTTTTAATAGCGGGCACCATCTGCTTTCTTCACCACATTTGCTTATGCACCCGTTTTGTCTTTAACCATTGTACCAGGTGGGTGAGCATCCCAGAATGACAGTTTGTTAGAACAAAGCATTCTCGTACTGAGGGAGGGTATGAGCAGAGACTCAAAGTCTGTCCTTAACTCAGTGTATCCCTGTATAAACATATGCCAATACCTAGGCCAATACCTCTATGTTTTTTGGATTGATGTATTTACATATGTACATGCCTATGCTTATACCTCTATCCATAGCTTTGCTTCCTAGAGCACTGGTTCTCAACCTCCTAATGCTGAGACACTTTAACACAGATCTTCATGTGGTGATTTCCCCCCCATCAAAAAAAATTGCTACTGTTATGAATCATCATGTAAATATATGATATGTAGGATATATGAGATGACTCCTGTGAAAGGGTTGTCGACCCACAAAGGGATGGTGACCCACAGGTTGGGAACCACTGTCCTAGATCATTTCTGTTTCCTTTTACCTTCATTCTGCCCCAAAAACATGCTTGCCCTATTTCTGCCTCTTAGTGATTCCTCTCAGCTAGATTGCTGTTGTCCCAACACTTCCAGCATCTCCATATCCTCCTAGTTGTTGATTTTAATTCCCTAGTTGTTCCCCTGTCTATGGCATTGTTTGTTCATCACACTCCCCCTGCCACCTCACCCCCCTAAGCTCCTCCAGGACCGTTGCTCTGATTACTTTCTCCTCAAGCTTGTTTCCCTTGCCTGTCTTCCCTAAGTAGACAAACCAAACAATGGCATAAGCCAAACAAAAACAAAACAAAAGATTAAAAAATGAAAAAGAAAAATGTATGTAATTCCAGGTCTTTATGACTATCTCCCCATGACTTCTTGGGAAATCCTGGGAGCTTCCCCTCCTAGTCTGCAGTCTAATTGGGGAGGCTTTTTAGGGGGTTTGTGGTTTTGCTATGCTTCAGTTGTTGATCTGATATGCTCCCTACTTGGTTTGCCCTGCTGTGGGGGATGGGGTGGGGTGGTGGTGTCAGACCACACGGACTCCCCTCCAGGTGTCCCCAGTATGGTCCTCTGTTGCAGTATGCTCCAGTAAGGAGACGACACGTCATGAGCTGTTGTCGGTCCTACAGTCCTCTCTGTGCCTTAGCACTTCCATGTAGGTATGTCTCCTCTGGGTTTGGTGTGCCGATATGGGGTCTAGACCAACCATCCCTTTCTGTTTTTCCTTCTTGGTTTGCTTCTGTGTAGGTGTGGTTTGCTGGCCCCTCTCCCAACCTGTAGGTTTGATGTTGTTCTCTGCTGCTCCTACTTCTAGGAGTGGTGGTAGTGCTATCAGTTGGCTCTGGTTGGACCTGACCCTGTAGCCCAATCTTTTCATGTATTCCTCCACGTGGTTACATTGTCCTCATGGTATGGTGCACTGTGGTGGGGTCTGTATGCATACTCCTAAATCTGTGGAGACATAACCAATACTCTCCCTCTGGGTGGGTTAGTGCCCTGCTCTCCCCATGCCATCATCTCACATTCAGCATCCCCTTTTGCCACCCGCTCTTCCCACCTTTTCCCTTCTTTGTGTTGGTTAATATGTACCTCCTTGGGTTTCATCTGACCTCCACCCAACTGCCTGTACCTCAACGCATATATTGTGAGATAAGTGGCTTTTCTTCTATACCTACTGTGTGGTTATACTTACCTCAGGGGACTCATGTTGTACTTGACTTTTTGTGATTGGCTGCTTTCCCTTAGCGTAATTTCCTCCAACTCTTCCAAAGAAACTCTATGTTTCATGTGATCATCAGTGCTTTTTAGGGATGCGCAGTACTCCATTGTATGTGCCAGAGTTTACTAATCCACTCGTCTATGGATGGAAATTTAGGTTTTGGTTTTAGACTTCAGGCTAGAAAGGGCAGCTCCCAGAATTCTCCAACTCTTATGTGATTGTGAGTTGTGCTGCAATAAACATAGGGGCACAGATGACTGGTCATATTTTATGTCTTACCTCTTCTGGGTATATGCCCAGTAGAGGGGTGTGTTAGTCCAGATAGACTAGAGGAACAAATTTCAGAGACTCATATATAGGTTTAAGGAAAAGGTTTATTTACAAAAGGAATGGGACATGAAGAACGCATCCCAGCCCAGTCCAGTTCAAAGTCGTAAGTTTGGTGTTAACCCATATGCCTGAAGTCAGTCCATAAAGTCTTCTTCCGACTCATGAAGTCACAGGGCAGTGGGTGCAGAATCCCAGTGCTGGCAGGGAACTTTGCCTCCAGGGCTCAGGTCCATCAATAGCATGCCACTCCAGCTTAAGAGGTCTGTCTTCACCAGGACAAAGCCATGTGATCTGTCTGCCGGCTTCTTCAACTTCTCGAAAACTGCCAGCTTGTCTCGTCTGTGACTAATCGTCTCTGAAACTAACTCCCAACAACTGGGGAGATAGCTTCTCATCTTCACGAGGGAAATACCGTGAGATTTCCCAGGAGTCTCAGGTGAAAGCCATGCCCACAGAGGCCTCATCAGCTACTCAATGGCTTTCTCCTGATTAACAGGCCAGACTCCACCCCTACATTTCAATTATAAAATTAACATAAGCACATGACTGCCACAAGGGGTAACTGAATCATAAGGTAGATCAATTTCCATTTTCTTTAAATAACACCAGATTGCTTTCCACAGTGGCTGTACATATCTACATGACCACCAGCAGTGGAGGAGAGTTCTATCTCGCAACATCCCCTCCAACATTTGCTGCTCTCTGATGTTCTGATTTAGGCTATCCTCAATAGTGTTAGTTGGTATCTCATGGTTGTTTTAATTTGCATTTCTCTATGGCTAATGATCGGGAGCACCTTCTCATGTATTTATTAGTCACATGCATCCCTTCCTTAGTGAAATTTCCATTCAGTGTTTTTGCCCCTCTCCTCAGGGGATTAACTGTTTTCCTCTCTTTTCAGGCCATGAGCATAGTGTAGATTTTGGTAATAAGCCCTTTGTCTGTTATGTCACTGCTAAAAATCCTCACCTAGCTTGTGGGTTGCCTTATTACTCTCTTGATGAAGTCTTTGGATGTACACCAGTGTTTTATCCTTAATAGACCCCACTTGTCAATTTCAGGTTCACCTATGTGTGTACCCTGCCCTATTGCAGTTAGTCTATGGGCCAAGGTTCTTAGGTTTGTCTCAGTTCCTTTGTTGTTGGTCCTGATAGTTTGGGGTTTTACTTCTAGGTCTGTGATCCACCTTGAGTTTTTTCTTGTGCATGGGGTGAGGTAAATATCTCATTTCATTTTTCTATATGTGGATATCCATTGTTTCCAGCACCACTTATTAAAGAGGGCATCCACCTCCCACTTGATGCTTTGGGGACCCTTGTTGAAGATCTGTTGTTTGTAAGCTGATGGTTTTATTTCTGAGTTTTCTATTCTTTTCTGTAGGTCTGAGTATCTGTCATTATGTCAGTACTATGCTGTATTGACCACTATGGCTATGTAGTGGTGCTAAAGTCAGGTAAAGCGAGCCCTTCAACTTTGTCCTTCTGCTTGAGGAGTTCTCTGCTAATTCTGGGCTACTTCTCTCTTCATATGAAATTGGTGGTCAGTTTTTCCAATTCTTTGAAGAAGGTTGTTGGTATTTGAATCAGGATTGCATTAAACTTATAAAGTGCCTTGGTTAAGATTGACATCTTAGGGCTGGGCCCCGGTGGCATAGTGGTTGTGCGTGGGACTGCGGCCCACTGGGATGGAGGTTCAATTCCAGCAGTGGGGCTGGGCCTCCTACTCCCACCATCATAGAGCAGTGATGCCCCAAAAAACAAAAACAAACAGACAAACAAAAGATTGACATCTTTGCTATGTTGAGTCTTCTAATCCATGAGCATGGGATATTCTTCCATTTGTGGAGGTCACTTTTATTTTCCTGTAGTAGGGTCTTGTGGTTTTCCTTGTATAAGTCTTTTGAGGTCTTTTTGTTAAATATATTCTGAGATATTTCAATTTGTTCTTGGCTATTGTGAAGGATACTGTCTTCTTGATCTCTTCCATGATCTTTTCCAATGTATACAAGAAACCAATAGACTTCTATTTGTTTATCTTGTATCCTGTCACTCTTCCATATTTCTCTGTCACTGTCAGCACTCCTGTTGTGGAGCTTTGGGGATTTTCACTGTACAGAATCATGCTATATGTAAGTAGCAATAGCTTCACCTCCTCCTCACTCAGTTGGATACATTTAATGTCTGCCTGGTGTCTTATGCTGTTAGCTAGGACCTCCAGTACAATGTTGATAGAAGAGGGGACAAGGGGCATCCTTGTTTGGTCCCCCTTTTCAGTGGAATTGTTTTTATTCTTTCTTCATTGGCTATGATCTTGGCTGTTGACTTTTCATAGATAGCTTTTATTAGCATGGGGAATTTTCCTTCCATTCTCTTTTCTTGAGTGGTTTAATTTGGAATGAGTGTTGGATTTTGTTAAATGTCTTTTCTGCATCTATCAACATTATCATATGATTCTTATACTTTTCTTATCAAAGTGGTGTATAATATTGATGGATTTTTGGATTTTAAACCATTCCTGCATCCCTGGAATGAATTCTACTTCATCATGGTAGATGTTATGTTTTATATACTTTAGTATTCTATTGGTTAATATCTGTTAAAGGATTTTTGCATCTACATTCATTAGAGATATCAATCTGTAGTTCTCTATTCCTGTGGAATTCTTGCCTTGTTTAGGTATCAAAGTTATACTGGTTTCATGGAATGACTTTGGAAGTTTGTCATCCTTTTTTATGCTTTGGAATAATTTGTGGAGGATTGGTGTCAGCTTTTCCTGGAATGCTTGGTAGGAATCTGCTGTGAAGCTCTCTGGTCCGGGAGCTTTTTTGTCATTGGTAGCTTCTTGATAACCATATCTATTTCTTCCTTTGCTATGAGTCTGTTGAGGTTTTTGACTTCTATCTGGGATAATCTAGGGAGGGATTGTTTTTCCAAGTATTTGTCCATGTCTTCCATGTTGTTGAATTCATTAGAATATGGACTTTCACACTAGTTTGTCATTTTCCTTTTAATCTCATTGGGATCTGTTGTGATTTCCCATTTCTTTCCTCATCCTGGCTATTGATGTTCCCTCCTTCCTTTCCTTAGTTAGGTTCACCAACAGTCTGTAAATTCTGTTGAACCTTTCATCAAAAAAAATTTGGCTGTATTAATCTTTTGCTTTGTTTTTTTGTCTTCCCACTGGTTTAACTTTGTCCTGATTTTTATTATTTCTTTTCTTTTGCTATTGGAGAGGTTGTTCAGCTGACTCTGTTTGAGTTGCTGGAGGTTTTGTGATAGCATATCATTCATAAGTCTCTTTCATTTTCATATATGCAGCTATTGCTATCAAGCTGCCTCTGATAACTGCCTTCACTGTATCCCATAACTTTGGATTCATTGTATTCTCATTCTCATCGGTTGTTAGAAACTTCCAAAACTTCATTCAAATCTGGGAAAGTACCCATTCATAATGCATGAGCTCATTATTCATCTCTAATAGTTGGCCCTTGTTTTTCTGGTCATCCTTTTATTAATCTCCAGTTTTATGGCTTGGTAAGCTGAGAAGGATGTCTGAGTAACCTCTCTGTATTTGAATTTACTCAGGCTCAACTTGTGCCACAGCATGTGGTCTATTTCTTAAAATAAGCCATGAGCACTTACAAAGAATGCGATTTTTTGTTTTTACATTTGTATGGAAAGCTCTACATAGGTCTGTCCGGTCCAGTTGCCCAATTGTAGTATTTAGCTTTGTAGCCTCCTTGCTGAGCTTCTTTTGCAGTTGTCTTTCATTCTCTGAGAGCACTGTATTAAAGTCACCTAGTATGATAATTTAATCCATGATTTTTTTCATTTGTTGAATTGTTTGGTGAATTTTATGGGTCTCTCATTAGGCGTCTATATACTTATTATGCTCACTGTTTCTGGGTTTATGGCTCCTTTGAGCATTATATAGTGCCTCTCCTCTTTTCTTTTTATGGTTTTAAACTTGAGGTCAATTTAGTCAGAGATTAGGATTGCAACCCTGCTTTTTTCCCCATTGCCTGGTATGTTTTCTGCCAGCCTTTTAGTCTTAGTCTTTTTTCTGAGGGCTTAAGATGTGACCCTTGCATGTAACAGTGTTGGGTTATGTTTTCTGAGTCAGTCTTCTGACCTTTTTCTTTTAATGTATGAATTGAAGCTGTTGGAATTCGGAGTTATTATCATGATCTGTGGATTCACTGCTGTCATCTTGTATCTTTTGTTTTGGGTGTGTTCCTACCTCCCTTCATAGTGTGCTGTGTTTGTATGTGGTTCTTCATTCTTGCCTTCTTTCCCCTCTCAGGCCATGTTATCTTGTTAATTGTTATCAACGCTTTGGCTTCTGGGGATGGAGTTGGGCTGGGTGGTGGTCTCCTGTTTGTGCTTGGTGTATGTTGGTCTTCTGACCAGAGTTATTCAGCCAGGATCTTCCACAGGGTTGGGTGCTTTATGGTGTATCCTATGAGTTTTTCCTTGTCCTGGAAGACCCTAACCTCTCCTATCTTAATAGATAATTTGGCAGGGTAAGTGTTTTCCTTTTTCAGCTTTTGGATGGTACTACTCCACTCTCTCCTCCTCTCCTCCTCTTCATGATTTTTGCTGATAGGTCTTGGCATATTCTTACCTGAGCACCCTGACTGTCTTCCTTTCTCTTGCTACTCTTAATTTTTTTCTTTTTCCTCAAAGTTGGATAGTTTAATTATCATATGCTTTGGTGAATCCTTCCTGGGGTTTAGTCTAATTATTGTCCTCTCTGCTTCCTGTATGTGTCTGATTCTCATTCATTAAGGTGGGAAAATTTGCTTCCAGAAATTCCCTCGCTAATTTAGCTATGGGATTTTTTTGTTGTGTCTTGTTTTGGTAGACCAATTATTTGAGTATTGCTCCTCTTCATACCATCTGTTATTGAGAAAGAAGCTTTCTTCTGCCACTTTTATTATCTTGCTTGGCTATTTTTCTCCTTTGCTGAAGTTTGCCCGATTCTCTTCAAGATCACTGGTATGGTTTTCTCCCTCCTCTAGTCTGTTGATGAGATTCGTGACATTGTGTGTAGTTTCTATTACCTCATCCATTAGCTTCTGTATTTCCCTTTTGTGCATGGACTTCATTCCCTCTGTAGTGGATTTCATCCCCTCTTTTGTAGATTTCATCTCCTCTATCATTGCACCTTATTCTGAGTTGGTTCCCTCAATTCCTGTATTACTCCAAACAGCCTTCTGAAAATTTCATTTTGTGACAGATCCACATTTGATTCTTTTATGAGTGTCATTAGCTCTGCTGTTTTGTATTTCTTTCTCTTTTTTTTGTAGAGTATTGTGCTATGCTGCCATTTTTTGTGACAGTTTCCTAGAGGTGGGCGCCATGTTTCTGGGAGACCAGTGAGTTCTTTGTCTGTGTGGCTGGTAAGGGTGTTTTCAAGGGCTGCCTATTGCCTACTATGGTGGGTCAAACTTCTGTATAGGCTGGGTTCCCTGGTGACTCAGTGGCCAATAGTGGTGTCGACCTCAGAGACTGGAGTGAGACTGGTGACTGCATATATGCCCCTGAATGTATATCCCCGAGTTGGTGAGGGATATCAGATCATGATTTCCAACCCCTCCCCCCACTTTAAGGGCACCTAATATAAAACAACTATGGGGAAGGGCAGGGTCCTGAATGAAGGTGGGAACAACTGCAGCTGCTGGTGTAAGTGTTGGGGGAAAGCTTCCACATGGTGGAAATGCTGGGCAGCTGGGTGAGACAGGCCACTGTTGTTGTGGCTAGCAGGAGGGAAGGAGCTCTGAGTGCAGTGATAAGGCTGAGGGGGGCCAGTGGGCGGGTGGTGGTCACGCTGGGGTCTGAGATAATATAGCCAGAATGGTCTGGGGAGCCCAAGGGCCCAAGTTGCTGATCTCCTGGGTATCTGAGCTAGACTAGAATTTGGGGAGGGATGCCTTTCAGACCAAGAATGTAGTCTCTGCTTTCCTCATGGGTGAGAGGGACTGGGGAAGTTCTGAGGTAGCCTATTGAGCTGCACTGCCACTGGTGTAAGTGATATACTCTGTGCTCATAGGTACCATAGATATGGCTGCCCTGTGGATGGAGGGGTCTTAGACAATGGTGCGACAGGTGACCCTACTTACTGCAAGTGGATTGAGGTTGGCCAATGGGGCCTTGGGTGGATGATGGGCAGGACCAGTATTTGGCAACAGACTGCTGCCACATGGAGGGAGGGGAACTGCAGGAGAAGGGAGGAGCTTCCCTAGGGGAAGCCACAGGTGGACACTTGCTGTATGTGGGGGGGCAGTCCGGCTGTGACTGTGAGGGGTCTTGCCAGGGCAGCCGTCCAGCTCCTGGCGTGGTGACCAGGCCTGGGAGGGAGGGGGACAATTGGTGGGTGATGGCTACAGAGGTGTGCAGAAGCAGTTGCTGGCACAGGCCAGGAAATCCCAGGGATCGGGTCACAGTTCTTTGGGGCTTTGGATCAAGGCAGATTTTGGGGGAGCGTCGCCATCTGAATAGAGGAAGCACTGAAGGTTGGTGTGAGGGTCTTTTCACCTCCTGGAATCCCCCCACTCATCCTCCTGGACACTAGGCTCAGTTTTTACGTTGGTACTCCCAGTATAGGCTGTTTACCTGGGCGTCATCTTGCCTTTCCTTCTTGAAGCATATATTTTGTATGGAATAAACTCATGCACATATGAACTGGAACCTAGTAGCAACACTTTTTGATTTTCTCTGTGAAAAATTTTCCAAATATTTTGGAAAATGTGTGCTCTTATAAAATGACATGAGTTTCTTTTTTCCTTTTGCTTCAAGACAAACTTATATTAGCTTGCTATAACATATCAGAATAAGGTCTACTTTGAGGTATGGAGAAGGCTAAAACATTACTTTGATAAGAGCCTCTATCAGACCAACAATTAACTGTAGAAACACTAGCCAACACTATAGACTTCTCAAGTGGTTCAGGTTACATTGAAATACTGACTGAAAAATTAAAGTTGGGTGACTTTTTCACATGATGTGAGCAGACAAGAAAAGAGCTTCCATCAGTTTTTAAGCAAATAGGATCAAGATCCCAAGGCATTTCTTTAAATAATTTCAATAGGAGACGATGCATGGCTTTACTAGTATGATCCTGAAGATAAACCATAATCAATTAAAGCAACGGCTACCAAGTCAAAGTCAAGTGGACCAGTCATGGTGGCAGTTTATTTGGATGCTCAAAGCATTTTGCTTGTTGATTTTGTGGGAGCCCAAAGAATGATAACACTTACTTGCTGTGATAGGGCTTACAGAAAGTTGGCAGATGCAACAAATGTACAAATGTGCTTGACATTCAATGGATGGATTGTGATGAGTTGTATGAGTCCCCAATAAAATGATCAAATTAAAAAAAAAAAGTTAGCAGAAACACATCCAGGAAGGTTTTACCAGAAAGTCCTTTTTTTTTTTTTTTTTTTTGGGCAGGGAGTGGGGGGGCATCACTGCCCTTTGTTGGGAGTAGGAGGCCCAGCCTTGCTTCTGGAGAATTGCTGCTGAATTTGAACCACCAACCCAATGGGCCGCAGTCTCGCACACAACCATTATGCCACCGGGGCTCAGCCCTCAGAAAGTCCTTCTTTACCAGGGCAATGCTCCTGCTCATTCCTCTTATCCAGCAGCACCATGTTGCAAGAGTTTTGATGAGAAATCACTAGCCAGCTACCGTGTGTCCTGATTTGAACTGATTTTGTCCACCAGTTGTAACAGGATGTCGGCTGTTAATAGAATTGTGTGCAGGGGAGGAAAAGATTATGTGGGAGCTCTGTGGACCTTTTGCACAACTTGGTGGCTTCTCTTTATTTCCTAATCTTAAAAAGACTGCACCAACCTAGCTCAATATCCAGGATCTTCAGTTCTTTAGGGATGAATTAAATGGCACTTACAAAAGTGTCAACCTTGCAGGGACAAGTTTATATTTTTATCTAATAGCTCCGTTGTCCAAGAACTTTTTGAGGTACCCTCATATACATCATGACTGGCCCAATCATGCTACTCCTAGGTGGATCCAACACAGAGAAGTACATATTTGTACCAGAAGCCATGGATTAGAATGGCTTAGAATGGCTTAGAATGGTAAAACGATTCTTCATACCAAAGTGTCTATCTAATTGAATCAAAAACACATGACCTCATGAAAATCAACACAGAAATGTTTATAGCAGCTTTATTAAAAATTATCCCAGATTGGAAGCCACCAAAATCCCACTGCTTTCCCATTAATTCTGATTCATGGCAGCACTGCATAGAGCTCCTGAGACAGTAACTCTTTACAGGAGGTGATGCTCCACCTTCTTCTGCATGCTGAACAGAGCCACCAGGATGCACAAACAGGTATATGCATACAAAAGACTGTGATTCAGCAATAAAAAGAAATGAGAGTGTGTGATAAATTGTGATAAGATGCAGAGGAAACGAGTGTTAGTGAGTGAAGTAAATCACTCTGATAAAGTGATCTACTGGGCTGAGCCCCAGTGGTGTAGTGGTTGTGCGCGGGACTGCGGCCCACTGGGTTGGAGGTTCAAATCCAGCAGCAAGGCTGGGCCTCCTACTCCCACCACCAGAGGGCAGTGAAGCCCCCCCAACCCCCCCCCCAAAAAAAAAAAAAAGCTAAAAAAATAAAGTGACCTATTATATGATTCCAACTGGAGGACAGGCTTGTTGTGGTTTGGTGCCAAGGCCTCAGTGCCAAATCAGGATGCTTCTGTGGACTAAGCACAATAGGTCAAAGCACCGCCTGGTCCTGGGCCACCCTCACAATAATTCTTCCATTTGAATCCATTATTGCAGCCACTGCATCAGTCCATCTTGTCCAGGGCCTTCCTCATTTTCACCAAGTCCTCTGCTTTACCAAGCATGAGAGCCTTCTCCAGAGACTAGCCTCTCCTGACATGTCCCAGGTACATTGGAGGAAGACCCATCGTCCTTGTTTGTAAGGCACGTTCTCGATGTACTTCTTTCAAGACAGATTAGCTTGTCTCCTGGCAGTCCATGATACTTTCAACAGTCTTCCCCAGCATCATAATTCAAATGCATTGATTGTTCTTGGGTCCTCCTTATTCAATATCTAACTTTCACATGTGATTGAGGCCATTGAAAGTGCCATGGTGTGGGTCATCACATCTGAGTGCTCAAAACAACATCCTTGCTTTTCAACACTTCATGCGGTCTCAGGCATCAGGGTTTCCCAGGACAATGCGTCATCTGACCGCTTGATTGCTGCTTCCCGGAGCATTGCTTGTGGATCCAGGAAAGACGAAATCCTTGACATCATTAATCTTTTCTCCATTTATCATGATGTTGCCTATGGGTCCACTTGTGAGAACTTTGATGATCTTTACAATGAGTTGAGATCCATAGGGAAGGGTTCAGTTCTCGATCTACAATTCCTCACTTCCATCAAGCAAGGTTGTGTCATCTGCATATTGCAGGTTGTTAATGTGCCTTCCTGCCTTCATGATGCCACATTCTTCTCCATCAAATCCAGTTTCTCTGCTGATTAGCTCAGAGACTGAGCATCTGGATGGAACAAGTCTGGTGAGAGGATACAAACCTGACGCACTGTGGAAACACTGGGGCTCAGGGGTAGGGAGTGAAGGATGATGATGGAGACAAAGTTTTAGGGTTGTGCAACTCTTCTGTATGACATCATAATGGCAGACAGGTGACATTATGTGTTGTTGCTGTGAGTTGTCATCGAGTCAGCTCCAATGCATGATGACCTCGGCGTAACAGGACAGAACATTGTCTGATCAGGCACTATCTTCATGTTCGTAGGCCTGCTTGAGTCCATCGCTGCTGCTGTGGTGTCAGTCCCTCCCACTGTAGAGGTCTCACCTTATTGCCTGTGAACCTCCCTCAGTGATGAAGCATCCACCTCGTCCATCCCGTTGTAACAGGATGAAAACTGGCAATAGGAAAAACTGTGTGCAGGGGAGCAGGGGAGTACAGGGAAGCACTTGGAGCTTTCTGTCAACCTCAAACTGCTTTGGCAAATAATGCCTCCTGTAATTTAAAAAACAAAACAACAAAAACAAACAAGTCACAAATTGACGATGATAGGAATGGAGATAGTGGTTCCTTTGGGGAGAAGGGCTTGGTGACTAGGACAGGACATGGTGACGGGGTCCCAGGGCTGATGGTCATGCTCCATTGTTCAATCTGTGAGGGGCCCTGGTGGGGTAGGGGTGAAGTACTGAGCCACTGTGAGGGAGAAAGATGCTTCCGGAAGAATTGACAGCCCTGGAAATGGCATGAACCAGTCCTCCTCTGTCCCAGAGGCTCACTACAAGTCAGCAGTGACCTGAGAGTGATAGTTTTTTGTGTTGGGTTCACTTTGTGAAAACTCATTGTGTTGTACCTTAAGAACTTGTTACTTTTCTATGTGCGTGCTCTATTGAAATAAATGTCGGACTGAGCCCTGGTGGCATAGTGGTTGTGTGCGGGACTGCGGCCCACTGGGACGGAGGTTCAGTTCCAGCAGTGGGGCTGGGCCTCCTACTCCCACCACCGGAGAGCAGTGATGCCCCCCCCTCAAAAAAAAAAGAAAGAAATGTCTAACCAATAAAACTTGTAAATACAAAAATATGTGAACAAGTGGGAAAATATACCCTCTTTGGGAAGGAGATCAAACACCATGAAAATTTTAATTCTCTCTAAGTCCACTGATAAATTTACTGGGATTTTGATTTCTAAAAAGTCAAGGGCTGAGCCCCGGTGGCATAGTGATTGTGCGCGGGACTGCGGCCCACTGGGACAGAGGTTCAATTCCAGCAGTGGGGCTGGGCCTCCTACTCCCACCACTGGAGAGCAGTGATGCCCGCCCCCCCCCCAACAAAAAAAAAGTCAAGGATTTTTGTTGAAATCAAGATGTTTCTCCTAAAGTTTATATGAAAATATAACCGTCAAGGTAGTATTTTCATATGCCAAGCAAATTTGAAAAAAGTAATTATTGATGGGAAAACTAGTATGATCAATTACCTAACCATATTATGATGCTCCAATTATTAAAACAGTGTGGTTTGGGCTTAGGAATTTTAAACGTATAGTGAAAGAGAGTAGAAAGCCCAGAAACAGGCCTAAATTGGTGCTGGAATAACTGAAGGGGAATCTGTATTCATACATTGTACCTAAAATGTACCAAAGGAATCAAAGATCTGAATGTGAAAATAAAACTATCAACATTTAAGAAGAGAGCATTCATTCATGATTTTAAAGTGAGGGAATTAAAAAATTATGACTCAAAATCTAGGATTAATTAAAAGGGTAATTTTTCTTATTTATAAATATACCACTTGATAAAACAAACGAACACCCCAAACCTATTAGGAACAAAGACAAAAGACAAACGATACACTCGGGACAATATTTGCCACTCAAAGACAAAGGATTACTACTCTCTCTCATGGAGAACCTATAGAGATTGATAAGAGAAAGTCAAAACATCAAAATGAGCAAAGGCTATGAAGAGGTCTTTATAGAAAAGGAATGTACTTACATTCTTCTAACCATCTAAACAGAAGGCAGTTCAGATCACTCTCAGGGAGATCAAACAATCTGAAGGTCAGCTGACCCCCTCCCATGGTGACTGGGACAATACCTGGGTCTTGGGACAGCTGGTGGCCCCACCCACTGCAATGGCAATGCAGTCAACGCTGATTCACAGCTACCCTGGAGCACAGAGTAGCACTGCTTCTCAGAGTCTCCCCATGTGCACCCTCCCAGGAGCAGACTTCTTCTTTCTCCTGCAAGCTGGTGAATTGCACCTCCAGCCTGAGGGTTAGCAGCCCGACACTTAGCCCATGGCCCCACCGAGGACACTCCTGATGGGCACTGAAATTTCAAATGGCTGGTCTTCCTGACTCAGCTCTCTCAGGTTGAGAACTTACCCTACCAGCATATGCATGCAAGGCCTCACATCAAGCTCTTCACCACAGAATTGCTTATAATAGTAATGGTTGGAAACAGTTCATACCCACAAATAAGGAACTGATTGCTTAAATGATGGCAATTTATAGAATGAGATGCCATGACTACCTGGAAAACATGTCTTCACAAACAACAAACAAAAACAAACAAACTCACTTTTGTTGAATTGATGCTGACTCACTGCAGCCTGACAGGATAAGTTAGAACTGCCCCTGTGAGTTTCTGAGTTTGTAACTCTTTACAGGAGTAGAAAACTTTGTCTTTTTTTTGGGAGGGGGGGTCGGGGGAGAGGTGGGCATCACTGTCCACTGGTGGAAATGGGAGGCCCAGCCTTGCTCCTGGAGAGCTGCTGCTGGATTTGAACCACCAAGCCAGAGGGCCGCAGTCCTGCACTCAACTACTACGCCACCGGAGCTCAGCCCAAAAACTTTGTATTTTTTCCTTAGAGCAATCGGTAGTTTTGAACTCCTCATCTTGTGGTTAGTAGCCCAATGCACGACCACTATGCCACTAAGACTAATGGCATAGCATAGCGTATTTGATATCTTAAAATTGTTTTAAAATTGAGTCAGCCAATAATCTTGATTCTTTATCGGTGAATATGTACAGGCACATCTCCTTTTAATTCATTTTGTGCTATAGTTTATAAGTTCCTTATATTTTTGACAAATTGAAGCTTTGTGGCAACCCTTCCCTGAGGAAGTCCATTGGCACCATTTTTGCCAACAGACTGTGCTCTCACTTCACATGTCTGTGTCACATTTTGGCAATCCTCACAGTTTTCTAACTTTTTTTCCAAATGCTATTGTACATGTAACAGACTACAGTATAAGAAAGTAAAAAATACTGCTACTCCTCTTGGGGAACATCAAGGTCCATTGGCATAACCTAGTTCACACAGTCAAGAGATCAAATACATATTATTTGATAAAGGAGCGGCACAAGTCTTCTTTACAGGGCTGAAAAAACAATGATGTTACTTTGAGGACTCACTAAGGTGCAACTGGCCCATGCCGTGTCATCTTCAGTTGTCTTTTACACATGTGAAAGGGGACATTGACTAAGGAAGACCGAAGAAGAATCTATGCCTTTGAATTAGGGTGCTGGTGAGGGATACTGCAAGGACGATGGCCTGCCAGAAGAATGACCCAGAGTGCTCCTTAAAGGCAAGGATGGCAAGTCTTCATCTCATGTATTTTAGACATGTTGTCAGGAGGGACCAGTCCCTGGAGAAGGACATCATGCTTGGTAAACTAGAGAGGCAGTGAAAAAGAAGAAGGCCCTGGTTCAGATGAACTGACAGAGTGGCTGCAACAATGGGCTTGAACATAAGAATAATTGGGAGGAGGGCGGAGGACTGGGAGATGTTTGTTCATAGAATTATTCTGGGTTGAAACCAGCTTGACTGCACTGAGAAGTAATAATAGTTTACAAAGATTGAAATTGTCAATAATTTCATTTTACTTGGGTTTGCCAGCAACGTTCATGAAAGCAGCAGTCAAGGAGTGAAAGGATATATTGCATTGGGCAAATCTAGGGCCCAAGACCGCTTTACAATATTAAAGAGCAAAGATGTCAATTAGAGAACTAAGAAGCTCCTGGTTCAAGGCCTGGTCTTTTCAATCACCATATATACATGTGAAAATTGGACAATGAGTAAGGATGATGTAAAGACGAAATAGTGAGTTTGAACTATGGTTTGGCTAAGAATATTAAAAGGACCACGGACTGCCAGATGAATAAATCAATCTGTCTTGGATCCTCCACCTTCACAATCGTTCCTCTGCTGAAGCCCATTGTTGCAGTCCTTGTGTCAGTCCGCCTGGCTCCTCTTTATCATTGCTTGTCTACTTTACCAAGCTTGAAGATCTTCTCCAGGGACTGGTCTCTCCTGACAGCATGTCCAAAGTATATACGACTAAGTGCCCTCATCCTTGCCTCTAAGGAATACTCTGGTGCACTTCTTCCAAGCAAAATGTGTTTGTCCTGCTGGCAGTTCACGGTACTTACAACTGTTCCTCATCATTTCCTCTTCAGTATTCAACGCTCAACTTTCACATGCATGAGTCAGTGGGAAATACCATGACTTGGGATCTCAATTCTCAACATAGCGACCATGTGCTTCAACACTCAGAAGAGGTTTATGCAGCAGATTTTCTCAAGGTGATGCATCTTGATCATTTGATGGCTTTTTCATGATTTTGGAGCCAAGCAAGTCCTCGACACCATCATCACTCCGCTCCACCAACTGATCATGATGTTGGCTATTAGTCTGGTTGTGAGGATTTGGGTCTTGTTTACATTGAGTGTGATTGGTGAAGTGTAATTACAAAGGCTGGGATCCTTGATCTTTGTAAGCAAGTACTTCAGACCTTCCACACGTTCGGCAAGCAAGATTGTGTCATTGTCTATCACAGCTTGTTAATAAGCCTCCCTCCAACCCTCATACCTTTTTCTTCTTCATATAACCCATTTTCTCTGATTATTTGCTCAGCATACAGATCGAATATAGATGGTGAGAAGCTACAACTAAGATGCACACTTTTCTTGCTTTGAAACCACATAGTATTCCCTTTGTCCACACAACTACCTCTTTATGCCTGTATAAGATCAGCACCCTGGAACTATCAAGTGTCCTGGAATTCTCATTCAAGAGTCAAATGCCTTGGAAAAAGTCAATAAAACACAGTTAAACATCTTTATGGTGTTCTTTGCTTTCACCCAAGATTCATGTGACAGACAGCAGCAATAACTTCCCTCTTCTGAATCATGCCTGAACCTCTGGCAGCTCCCTGTCAACGTACTATTGCGACCATGTGAGATGATCTTCAGCAATATGTTACTTGCATGTAATATCCATCATTCTGTTCTATCATGTGAGCATTTTCCTGGGTCACCTTTCTTTGGAACGGGTACAAACATGGGTCTCTTCTAGTCAGTTGGCCAAGTGTCTGCCTTCCGAATTTCTAACCGTAGACAAGTCCTTCCAATACTTCACTAGCTTGTTGAAACATTTCATTGAATATCCCATCAATTGACGGAACCTTGTTCGGGGCTAGTGTTTTCAGTGCAGCTTGCACTTCTCCTTTCAGGACCATCGGTTCTTGCTCATATGCTCCCTTGTGAAGTGGTGGAATGTCAACTGGTTCTTTTTTTTTTTTGGCATAGCCCCTCGGTGTATTCACTCTTTCATCTTCTTCTGATGCTTCCCGCGTCATTCAATCTTTTGCCCATAGCATCTTTCAATATTGGAACGAGGCTGCAGTTTTCCTTTACCTCTTTCTGTTTCAGATATGCTGAGTGTGTTCTTCCCTTTTGGTTTTTAACTCTAGATCTTCGTACATTTTTTTTTTTTTGGCATCACTGGTGGGAGGAGGAGGCCCAGCCCCAGTGCTGGAATTGAACCTCCGTCCCAGTGGGCCGCAGTTACGCCACTGGGGCTCAGCCCCTGTTCAGCTCTTTGACTTAATGATTTACTCTTTTTGCTTTAACCAGTGTGTCATTAAGAGCAAGTTTCCAAGCCTCTTCTGACCTCCACTTGGGTCTTCTCACAGGAGAGGACCAGACAAAAGAAGGAGCTCCTCAATGAGATGGATTGAACTAGAAGTCCCAACCATGGGCCCACACTTTACGACTGTGCGGATGGCTCAGGATGCCATTCCGTTGTATGGAAGGTCACGGTGAATCAGAATTGAGCTGAAGGCACCTGGTAATGACAGCAGCAACACACTTGTTCTTACATATGTTGGACCTATTGTCAGGAGAGACTAGATCTTGGAGAAGGACATGATGCTTGGTAAAGTTGAGGGGCCGTAGAAAAGAGGAGGTGGATGGTCACCATGGCTGCATCAATGGCTCAGACACAGGAACAATTGTGAGGGCGGTGCAGTGTTTCAATCTGTCATGCACAGGGTTGCTATGGGTTGGGGCTGACTTAAAGTCTCCTCACAATAGCAACAACAACAACAACAACAACAACAACAGTTCACAAAGACACTGTTCTATATCCTACCTTGATGAGTAACAACTCGGGTCTTATTAGGAGCTTTCAGTGCCTGCTGAGGGTGCAGTGATCAGGCCCTCTTTGTCAGGAGGAAAGAAGAGTGAGATCTGCATCTTAGGAAAATCTAAGCTCGAAATCTGGATTCCCTGCAGCCGACTCCCACCTGTGCTCTCGCCTCTCTCTTCCTCCTCTGTTGCGATGCTGTGCTCCAAAGTCACTCCAGCCGTCTCCCCAACCAAGTGGATCCGGCCCGCGGAGGAGGGCGCGGTGCGGCTCCGCTTTGCCAAGCTCTCCAAGCACGCCACAGCCCCGACCCGGGGGTCCGCGCAGGCTATGACTTGTACGGTGCCTGTGACGGTACGTCCCACCCGTGGAGAAAGTCCTGGTGGAAGAAGACAGACATTCAGAGGGCCCTGCCTTCTGGGTGTTACGGAAGAGTAGCTCCACGTTCTGGCTTGGCTGCAAAACACTTCATAGATATAGGAGCTGGTGTCACAGATGAAGATTATAGAGGAAATGTAGGTGTTGTTCTGTTTAATTTTGGCAAAGAAAAATTTGAAGTCAAAAAGGTGATTGAATTGCACAGCTCATTTGTGAGTGGATTATTTTATCCAGATATAGAGGAAGTTCAAGCTTTGGGTGACACGGAAAGAGACTCAAGGGAATTTTCCTCCACTGGAAAGAACTAAGACTTAAGCCAAGAATGGAAAATGCAAATTCTTTTTCCTTTTTAAATAATTTTATTGGGGGCTCTTACAGCTATTATAACATTCAGTACATCATCTGTATCAAGCACATTTGCACACATTGCCACATACATTTCCAAACATTTTCCACTTGAGCCCTTGGTATAGACTCCTCTTTAAAAAAACTCCTTGGGCTGAGCCCCGGTGGCGTAGTGATTGTGTGCGGAACTGCGGCCCACTGGGCTGGAGGTTCAATTCCAGCTAACAGGAGCAAAGACTGGGCCTCCTACTCCCACCACCTGAGGGCAGTGATGCCTAAAATTAAAAAAAAACCTCCTCTTTCCCCCTTCCCCTTTTTTAAAATGAATCATTTTATTGGGTACTCACACACCTCCCCTCACGATCCATACATACATCAATTGTATGCAGATCTCATTTGCACGCTTGTTGCCATCATCACTCTCAAAACATCCTCCCTCCACTTAGGCCCCCAGTTCCACCTCCCCATATTTCCCTTCCTCCCTCCCCCCATGAACCTTTAATAATTTACAAATTGCTATTTCATATCGTATACTGTCCAATGTGTCCCTTCACTCACTTCCCTGTTGGCCATGCCCCAGAGAGGAGGCTATATGTAGATCCCTGAAATTAGTTCCCCTTTCTACTCCATCATCCCTCCACTATCCCAGTATCACCACTCCCATCACTCGTGCTGAGGGAATATCTATCCTAAATTCCCCATGTTTCCAACTCCAGTGTATATCCCCTGTTCTAGCCGGACTTGTCTAGTAGAACTGGGAGCATGATAGTGGGTGTGAGGAAGCATTTGAGAGCTAGAGGAAAGATGCATATTTTGTTGGTACTACACTGTACTTTAACTGGCTCATCTCCTCCCAACAACTCCTCTGTAAGAGGATGTTGCTTCACCTATTGATGGGCTTTGGGTCACCAATCTGTACTCCCCCCTATTTATAATGATATTATTTTAGTTCTTTGATGCCTGACACTGGATCCCTTCAACACCTCATGTTCACACAGGCTGGTGTGCTTCTTCCATGTGGGCTTTGTTGCTTCTGAGCTGGATGGCCACTTGTTTACTCAAGCCTTTAAGACCCCAGACGCTACATCTCTTGATAGCCGGGCACCAACAGCTTTCTTCATCACATCTGCTTATGCACACATTTGTCATCAGTGATCATATCAGGAAAACGAGCATGCAATGTTATGGCTTTTAGTTCTTAAACCCTGATAACTGATCCTTTTGACAACTCATGGTCCACACGCTGGTGTGCTTCATTCATGTGGGCTTCGTTGTTTCTGAGCTGGATGGCCGCTTGTTTACTCAAGCCTTTAAGACCCCAGATGCTACATCTTTTGATAGCCAGGCACCATCAACTTTCTTCACCACCATTGCTTATGCACACATTTGTCTTCAGTGATCAGGTAGGGAAGGTGAGCATCATGGAATGCCAATTTAATAGAACAAAGTGTTCTTGGATTTAGGAAGTACTTGAGTTGAGGTCCAATGCTCATCTGCTGTTCTACTACTAAGCCTATATGTATAAGTTCGTTGATCTATTTCCCCCATTGTCACACATAGATATATGCACCTATGTACATGCCTGTATTTAAACCTCTATAAATGCTCTTTACCCCCAGTTCATTCCTCTATTTCCTTTTATTTCCCTCTTGTCCCACTATCATACTCAGCCTCCATTGGGTTTCAGTATTTTCTCTCTGTTACAGCACGCTTGATCAATCCCTACTGGACTTCTCTCATCCACTTTGTCTCTAATTTTGAATCAGTTGATATACCCTTATCCCTGGGCTGGTCAACTCCTTTCCCCCTCCTCCATTTCTCCCATGGCCCACACCCTGGCACCATCAGCCCCGTCGTTTTTGCCTCCTGACTATTCATCCAGCCTATCTTATTTAGATAGACGTGCAAAGGTAGCAATATGTACCCCAAAAAGGCTTCCTAAAATGAAGCAACCAAAGGAAAAAAAAAAGCTGTGGTACATACATACAATGGAGTACTGTGCATCACTGAAAAGCAGTGGTGAAC
>PVJH01009535.1:0-78488 GCA_004026705.1 Nesogale talazaci
AAAAAAAACAAATTAATATCTTTTTACAATTGCAACACACTAAACATAAAGGTGGGCTTAATCAAACAACATGTCAATCTCTGCATAATAGCAATAAAAAAATAACGTTGTAAGAAGCCAAGACATTTAAAAAGTGTATGCTTAAATCTTAAGGATAAATAAGGGACACCCTCAAACAAAATGCTGCATAAAAAGGCTTCACAAGGTTTATAGAGACTTCCTCTGGTAATAACGGTACTTGAAGGTAAAGCGGTTCTAACTGCTAACAGAAAGCCCAGTAAACTTTGAATTAGTTCATAAAAGGTTCCAGGAAATATACAGCCATTTTTCTGTACTAAGCATTTATCTTACTCTCAAGATAAATTTGTTGCAAATGTGAACAGAAAGTCCCATATATTTTTAGTTAGGACGTATGTTCATGTGGAATATTGGCATATAATTTTCAATCTTTGTTTCTATAATATCTATCCAGACTAAAACATGGTGTCAGATCTTTTTGCATATCTGGTGGAATTTCCCTGTGATGCCATCTAGTCCTGGTTTTTTCTTGGTTAACAGTTCTTTAGTGACCTGCTTTATTTTCTTCTTTTGTTGTGGTCTGTTGAGTTTTTCAATATCTGTCTGCATTAATTTGAATGAATGATACATTTCTAGCTATCTGTCCATTTCTTCCAGATTGTCAAATTTGTTTGAGAAGTGTTTTTAGTAGTAGAGCTATTATTCTTTTAATTTTATTTTGATCTTTTGTAATGTCACCATTTTCATCTCTTATTCTGGGTATTGGCATCTTTTCATTTTTCCCTTTGCTAAATTTGCCAGTGTTTTTATTATTATTATTTTGTTAACCTTTAAAAAAAACAGCTTCTTGTATTGCTGACTTTTACACATTTTTTTCTATATCATGTATTTCTGCTTTGATGGTTATGATTTCTTTTTTTTCCTTTATTGGAGAGATTGTACTGTTGACTTTGTTCCAGTCCTTGGAGATGTTGTGTTAGAATGCTAATTTTAGATTTTCCCTCTTTTTTGCATATTTGTGCTGATGGCTATAAATTGTTTGATTACTATTTTCTTGTGTCCCAAAGGTTTCAATATGCTATGTTATTCTCATTTGTCTTAAGTAATGTTTTAATTTCCTCCTTTATTTTTTATCCAGTCATTTTTAAGCATTATATTGTTCAGTCTCCATGTGTTTTTCTTTGTATTTCTACTAATTTATTGTTCGTTTCTAATTTTAAATCTTTGTGACCTGAGAATAATGAGTGTAGAATTGCAATGTTTTTCATTTTTTGAGGCATTATTTATGGCCTACTATGTGGTCTACTCTTCAGAATGTTCCATGTGCATTGGAGAAGAGTATTTATTGTTGCATTATTGAATGAAGTGTTCTGTATGTCTATGATGTCAGTTTTATTGATAGTGTTATTGATCCCATTTGTGTCATTCTTGCATTTTGTGCTTGATGATCTGTCTTTCTTAAGAGTGGTGTAGGGCTGAGCCCTGGTGGTGTAGGTGATTGAGTGCAGGACTGCGGCCCACGCACTTGGCGGTTCAAATCCAGTGGCAGTTCTCAGGAGCAGCGTTGGGTAGCTCCCATGACCACCAGAGGGCAGTGATGCCCCCCAAAAAAGAGTGGTGTATTAAATTCTCTGTTATCATTGTTGATGTGTCTATATATCATTTTCAGTTCTGTAAGGATTTGATTGATGTATCTCGAGGGGGGTTTCACTGGGTACATATATATTTATTGTACTGAGGGGCTCCTGAGCTATTTTTCTTTTATCATTTTGTACTAACTGTTTCTATCTTTTGTTATTTTATTTACCTTAAAGTCTATCTTTTCAGAGATTAATATTGCTATCCCTGCTTTCTTTGGGCTGCTATTTGCTTGTCATTTTTTTTACAACCTGTAATTTTTAATCTGTTCCTGTCAATGTCTTTGTCTGTGCTTCTTGTAGGGAGAATATTGATGAATTTCCTTTTCTTTTCCATTCTGTTACTCTCTGTCTCTTTACTGGTACATTTACATATTAACATTCAATGAAATTATTGATATGTGTGCACTTGTGACAGTCACTTTGCTTTCTATATATATGTGTGTGCTTGTTTACATGTGTATTGTATTAATAGGTTTGTTCTTCGCACACAGAGGAGTGACATTTTAGTATAAGTGCTTTTCTCTGTCAGATAATATATTCACACACACACACACACACACACGCAAATGCACCCCACAATGATGAATGTTATAATGCTCTCTCTCATACAACATATACTGTTTATATTATTGCATTAAAATATTCATCATTGTGGGGTCTTTGGTGTGCATATATGCCTTATTTGTGTAAAATATTGTAATTATGACTTAAAGAAGGTTAGTGATACCAGCAGCAAAGTTAAGAAGAAAACTATGACAACCTTTATAGAGTTAAAAAATCATTGTGAAACTTGAATAAGTTCACCTCTTGTCTGAGTTGGTGGCTGAATGTGGCTAAATTGATAATGTTAACATTACCAACATTTTTCAGGGGAAAAGAAGTTATGAAAACAGCTAATGCAATTAAAGATGTGAAATTGTTAACTATGAAATAAAGAATCCAGACGAGGGTAGAGTTTTGAAAGTTACTACTAATATGGAAAAATCAGAAACATCCCAATGGTGATAGCATATATCTTATGGGGAAAAATATTCTCCATTCCCAAAATTTTGGTGTTTGCACATAAATTTAGAACAAATTATGTTATGCAACAGATGTATCACTGTATTTTAAAGTGTTCTATGTCATAGTTAGACAGATAGCCTAAACTCCATCTTCTCAAAGGTCAACTCCTCTAAAGCTAATTAATATTCTGCCACCTACAACTTTATCATTATCAATCATTTATAAATACCCCACTGTACCGATTCACATTTTTTGCCTTAATCAACTTTTGTAATACTATATGAGTTAGTCTGGATTGACTAGAGAAACATACCCAGAGACACTCATATGCATGTAAGAGAAAACTTTATATTCAAGAGTAATTGTATATTAAGAAAACATTCTGACCCAGTCCAGATCAAGTCCATAAGTTCAATATTAGCCCACATGTCTGATATTGGCCATATGTCTGATACTAGTCCGTAATGCTTCTTCAGACTCATACAGCATATTCAATGAACCTGAAAGCAGGATGATCACAGGCCAGTAGATGAAAAGTCTTATGGAAGCATCTCAACACTAATGGGGCTTTCCATGTGGCTCCTCCAGTTCCAGGGATCTCGCTGCCACCAGCATGGATTCAGGGGAATGTGAAGCAGAGAGAGTTTGTGTCCCATCTCCATGGAGAAAGACAGGATTTTCCAGAATCCTAAGGAGAAGGCCATGCCCACACAGAGACATCATTGCCTATGATCTGATTGATTCCACCCCTTAGCTCAAGTTGGCATGAGATTATACAACAGCCACAAACCACCCCTAGTCAATTTTGTTGACACATACTTTTACACAACTCTTTAGCCATATATAATTTAAAAATAAAACCATAATTTAGAAATAAAACTATTATCCTGTACCTAACAGGATAAAACTAAAATGCATACAATTCAATATGTGGCAACCTCATGTAGACATAACAATCTGTAAGTGAACAAAACAAAAGTATTCTATGCCTAACTATGGCAGTTAAGTGAACAACTACACAATACTCCTATAAACTTATGAACATATTCCCTAAACTATGAACGTTTGTAAGCCAGCCACTTTATAACATTATTCTGTCCAATTTGGCCATCCAATTTCTATATTTCCCACTTATCCCAGCTCAGTTTCTGTGAACACAAACATGTTTTTTGATGTGAAGAATCTTCATTTCAATTGGAACCTTGTGAGTCCACATGCATATGCAGCGTCAAATCAGGACAAGATATCCATAAAGTCAGTAGCAATATACACCAATTCACAGGTTCAAAGATCTCTTCATTTGGTTGGGTTCTGATCAACTTAATGTGGGTTGCCTTGCTTTAGCTTTACCAGGATTCCTGTAGACTGCTTGGTCTTTTGTCCATGGGGTCCTTCACAAATTCTCAACCACCCTAGGCCCCCTGTGCTAGGTCATGAAATTTAGACCAGTCAAAGTGCTTTCATCTTCTCCTCTAGACCCTGGGGATCAGGTCCATGGAAGTCAGTGCCCAGGCTCAACCCATATCTTTATTGTTGCATTGCTCTCACTTCCACTCAACAGTTGGATCCAGTTGGTCACCTACCAAGTATTTCAGCCTGCCCACAGGCTCCCTTTAAAAGTTCGGTCCTAGAGCAGAGAGTTCCTTCCATGGATCCAAATTTTTTCAGACTCAGGCACAACAACTATTTCAAAATTCAAAAAGTGAAAGAGTTCCTTCTTTCTTCAGTCTGTAAACAGCCCCCTGGGCAAATCTCTTCAAATGAAAATGTCCTGAATACTCCAAAGAACTAGGTGGGGATTATCTTTGCAGATATTTCTTTGCATATCTGTCCTATCCCATTTAAAGATTCAAATTGATGTTTGTAGGCAAATAAGCTTACAAGTTCCCTACTTTTACTTCCCAACATTATTTCTATCTATCGTTGTATCAATAATAGTCAGAAAACAACAGTATAAACCTAGTGCAACCAGATCCTAAACTCAACTCTTAAAATAGTCAATTCAATCCTTATTTTATCTTAATAATTATCCTAACTATCACATTGATAGAAAATATGAGACTAGGCTTCTGCATCAGCTCAAGGCCTTCTGTAAGCTGTGTTCACTAAGCATTATGGTCTCTGAGAAATATAAGGAGCAACTTCACCCATTAAGCTCAAAATATACACCAATCACATTCATTTTTCACTATTTCAAACAGGAATAACCAAAGACAACAGCCAAAGAAAATAATCAAAACTTTAACTTCCCATATTTTCTCCAGAAAACAATCCCTAAACAGCATGACTATGTGTGACCTCTGACTTGCCAAGGAAGAGAAACCACCATGGGTCAGAGATCAAACAAGTATCCATTCTCCATCATCATGATTTCCTTCTCTAGTACTCCACTCCCAAAGTACCAATTCTGTCAGGCTGACTTCTCTAGAGAAAAAAAACCCCATCACACTTATGATTATGTATGAATATATTATATTTATTATCTCTATATGAATCTATCCATGTAAATATGGGTAGGTTCATATAGCAAGAGGGAATATAATAGCTAATTAGTCCACAAGGAGCCTGAACTGCCAAGGAGCCTAGCGACATTGTGTCTTATACATAAGACCACAAAACTCAGAATCAGTAATTTAGAGCCATCTTCCAATCCTCAGGAGAAAAATGAAACTGTCTGCTACTGTGAAGATTTACAGCCTCAGAAACACAAAAAATCAGTTCTACTCTGCCCTTCAAGTTATAATTGACGCAATGTCTTTTTTTTTAAGTCCTAGAAAATGTCTAGGATCCATGGTGGTGTAATTGCAAAATTGATTCAAAACCACCAGCTATTCCTCAGGAAAAAGATGTGGTTTCTATTCCCATCTGTAGTCTCAGAAACTCACAAGAAGATTTCTACCCTGCCCTAAAGGATTACTATAAATCATACAATATCAACTTGATGGTATAAGGTTTTTTGATTTAATTTTTTCTTTGAGAAAATGTCCACATATCTATATGAAAACAAAAAGCAGAATGTTTTTCAAAGCTGTGCATTTATTTTTTTTATGTGGCCACCTTATCACCTTCAAAGTACTCTGTTATATTTAATACATTTGTCAAATCTGTGATTACAATCTTGGAAACATTTTTTCCAACTCATTTGGATGGCTGACAATGCCTCCCCTGCTTTTTCTGCACCTCTTCTATGTTGTCAAATCACTACCCTTTCATGTCTCTCTTCATTCAGAGAAACAAAAAGAAGTTTCATGGAATGAATAAGCATGGTAAGATGCATGAAGCAATCAATATTTCACATTTTTTGAAATGAGAAAACTCCTCACACAGTTGAGTTTTTCCCATAGTGCTGCCATTGTAAGCTGTGTTTAACATCACAAGAGTTTCTATGTCATTTTTCCTTAGCAAGAAACAACATTTCACAGCCACACATTCAGCCATCATAAAAAATGAGGTTTGAGCAAAACTGTTTTTACAAAACAATTCATTGTTACCAGAGAGAAACTTTCCAGGTGACACCTCTGAATGGAATAATTCAGAGCAAGTTGCCCAGAGCTCACCTAGCCAGAAAAATGCATACTACAAAAGCTCCCCTTGGCAGAACTTGTTTCTGTTTTTATTTTAGAGACGGAAACGGGGGACAAGGTAGGAGAGGTACCCCCTTGTGTCCACAAACACATTCACTGGTTGTCTTCAAATTGGTTTCAACTCCTGGACCCATGTGTTACAAAGTAGAACTGTTCTAGTTTTGTTTTGTTTTGTTTTGTTTTTGAAGGAGCACTAGTGACTCAGTGGGTTGATGTTTGGGCTACTAACTAAAAGTTCAGAGGTTTGAACTTGTCATCTGATCCACAGTAGAAAGATAAGGTATTCTGTTTCCTAAATACTTACAGACTCAGAAGTCATGTGCAGTAGTGCTTTTCTGTCCTATAGGGTTTCTGTCGCTTGGAATAGATTCAATAACAATGGCTTTGTTCTTTTGGTAGGATATAGGACTTTTTATTGTAATTTTTACTATTGTCAAGTCTTCCTCCCAGAGAGCTACTACTGGATGGGTTGACCACCACCTTTCAATTAAACACTGACCACAAATGTTTTATGTCACTCAGTCAGACCATTCCAAAATGGTCTGATGCCCTCTCTCTATGAATGAGGAGACTAATGCCTAGGCAGGCTGAGTGCTGGCTGGTTGAAGAGTTTGAAAAAGTACCTAGGATGTCTTATATTTTGCCCTCATTCTTTTTTTTTGTCCTCATTCTTTATGTTGTGGTGCTTGCAGAACTATTTCCTTTTTACCATAAAGTACTTATTCCCTCTGCTTTCCCAGGAGATTTATTCAAAATGAATTTAAAGGAACACATACAGTGGTTTTCCACTAAAATATACCTACTGAGAGACTTTTTTCCTCAAGATTTAGGATATTTTGACTTCTACAAAATCATCACTAATTGCTGCAAAAGTTGACTCTTTATCGCTTTTCTTTTGAAGGGGGATTTGCTCTTCTGAAAACCAGAAAAAACTGTTAAAACTGGCTTTGTTTTTGACTTTGCAGCATTAACTGAGTCTTTGGCAGTGGAAAAGATTCTGGCATAAAGCTTTGGGGAAAATTGTGCCTTATTTGCTCATTTTGCAGATGACTGAACTTGGGTAGAGTCTTCAATAATATCTCAAGACAGTACAGACAATGGAGAAGTGGGTGAAGGGAGACATAGGACAGTGTAAGATATGACAAAATAATAATAAAAAAATATCAAGGATTTATGAGGGAGGGAAACAGAATGAGGAGCTGATGCGAAAGGCTTAAATAGAAAGCAAATGTTATGAGAAGACAAGAGCAACAGATATACAAATGTGCTTGACACACAATGGACTTATGTATGAGTTGTGATAAGAGTAGTATGAGCCCCAATAACAGGATTTTAAAAAGAAACGAAAAAAGTTCTCAAGACAGTTCTTATTCTAAATGAGCCATCTTTTAGAATTGTACTTTCTCTCTGATGCTTTAGCAGGCTTTGTAGAGAAAACCCTTTATCTCCTTTGGATTTCTTGAAATCTTACTGGTTGGATCTAGAAAACAAATAATGTTACTTAAGTAAATTTCAGATATTTAACACATACTAGTGTGGATATTGGCTATTAGAAAACATATAAATATTGTGAAAAGAATGCTCATCTACAACATTTAAAAGACATCCAATGTAACTCAAATTGAGCAAGTATCTTTTGCCTAGAGGTTCACAAATGCTTTATAAACATCCAGTGTTTACTTGCTCTTATCAGGATTTCTTTCTTCTTCTTTCTTTTCTTGTGGGACTATTAGAATGTAGTCTATTGTCTCTTACATGTTTGAGTATTGGTTCCCATTCATCAATAGATATGCACAATTTCTTCCAGTATTCTTCAAGAATAGCCTGGCGATCTGAAGCCTGGCCTCTGGCCCTGCCTGTATTATCCTTTAGCTCTGTAACCTTGTGCAAGTCAATATACCACTCTGCAGCCTAAGACGAAAAGGGATTAGTCTAAACCTTCTGAAAGAGCATTTCTAATCTAATTGGTAGGATTACTCTTTGCCTGAAAGGCAGGTCAATTTCCTGGGAGAAAACAATCTTCTAAATTTCTCATCATTATGATAAAAATAAGTTGATATACAACTTAACCACACAAAGATTAAACTCCACTCAAACAAAGCTCATTGTCTCAAGTCTTACTTTTGTATATTTAAGCTTTTAGTTAACATACAATCTCTATAGAGTGTATGGTTAGAAGAGGTAATGGATCCAAACTCTAGCCCCTTCCCTAATAAGGTTTGTAACATCGGAGAAAGTGTCTGACTTCTCTGACTTTCCATTTTCTCATCTGTTAATTGGAAGCCCTGATTGCAGAGTGGATACATGCTGGGTTGCTAGTCATGTGATCTGCATTTCAGAACTCTCGGCTGCTCCACAGATGGGAGGTGAGGCTTTCCACTCCCGTAGAGAATTCCTGAATAAAATCAACCAGAGCAGTTCTCTGTCCTATAGGGTTGCAAGAAGCAGGAATCCGTTGCATGACAGTAAAATTGGAGAGCCTCTGTTAATGGGGAACACCACCAACATGCTTACACTGCCATGGACACTCAATGTGATCAGCTATGTAAAGCCTCTGGAACATAAAAAGCACTCAGGATTTTATTATTTTAAACCTTTACATTTTTATCCAGTTCATTGAAGAATTGAAAATAAACATTTATTTTCAGAAATAATGCAGAAATAGAGAGAGGGCAGTTATGCAAAATTCCCTGTTAATGGAATTGATTCCCAGATACGCTATAAAACAGGATAGAACTGTCCCTGTGGGGTTCTGAGATGAAATCTTTGCAGAAGTACAAAGAGAGTGGCTGGGGCTTGAAAACTGTTGACCTTGCAGTGAGCAGTCAACCCTGAGACCCATCACATCACCAGGGCTCCTAGGTAGGTTATAATGGTCTGAAAGCTATTGAGAATTATAATGTTCATTTTAGGATAGGAGATGTTTCTGTAAGTAAGAGGACTATATCAATGAGGTGAAAACAGTATTGTGTAATTCAGAAAATGCATAGTATAGCAGGATAAATTGGATTTTGGAAGGATTTGACTTGGAGAGTGAAATTATGCATCCTCTTTAAAGTCTCAGGAAATACACAAGTTGCTGAGTATTGACTTTCTATGAAATGACTGAAAGTTCCATGCACTCCTGAGAATAAGATTGACTTTTTAAAATAAGAATCCAGTCGACACCTTTCAACAGAGAAGATGACATCTGGTTAAGACTCACCTGCTCGGAACTCCTGTTGCCAGAAATTGGGAGGTAAGGCAAAGTAGGTGGAGCCTTGAAAATAGAACTATAAAACTAGGGTCTGTCCTAAACCCCTTTTGTGATTTCCACTCACAAAGTAAACCAAGAACGCACTAAATTGCTTTAGGTTTGGTGTGCTGGGACCATGGGCTCCAGCTGAAGAGCGACATACACCCTAGTTTTGCAGCAAGTAGTGATTTCCCCAGGCTGATGCCCTGAAGAGGTCATAATCCCAGACATGAGGAGAACCTTTGAAAGCTAGTCACAGGATCTCACACCAGAGCTTCACATGCTATTAACTGCATTGAGCTCATAACCTGGAAAGTGGGGTTCATAGGTAGCCATAAATTTGAAGTAGAAGAAAAAGCTGGAATTTACCTGAGTCAGATTGCAGTGTGGCAGTAAATATGCAGATAGTCATATTCCAGGGGATGAATTTAGTTCCAGTAGTCAGGGGAAGAAACAACCTCCCTAATAAGCTGGATCCCCCCCCTCCCCCGTGGTGGTGAGCATGATAGCCCCCAATTCAGCCCAATTCAAAAAAGAGAGAGAGAATATTTTGTTGGTAAAAACTGCAGCATCAATAGGTGAGGTGACATCCTTTTGCAGAAGGGTTACAAAGAGAAGATGAGCCAGTTAAAATACAGGGTAGGAGCTATGAAATATGCAACCTTCCTTTAGTTCCCACGCTGCCTCCCACCCACTATCCTGACCCCAATTCTACCACATAAATCCAGCTAGACCAGAAATTGGAAACATGGGAAACTTAGGATAGATGATCCATCAAGACTAGTAATAGGAGTGGTAATACCAGGAGGTTGGAGCGATGGAGGAATAGAAAGGGAGAACCAACTTCAGGGATCTACACGTAACCTTCTCTCTGGGACAAGGACAACAGGGAAGCAAATGTTGGGACACGTTGTACAGTGTACAGGATGAAAAAAATAACAATTTGTAAATTACTAAGGGTTCAAGGGGAAGCTGAGGGAGGAAGGGTAATATAGGGAGCTGATACTGGGGGCCTGAAGGGAGGGAGAATGTTTTGAGAGTGATGATGGCAATGGGTGTGTAAAAGTGGCCTGCATACAATTGATGTTGTTATGGATTGTGATGGGAGTTGTATGGGCCCCCAATAAAATGATTCATTAAAAAAGTGGGAGAGGGGAGTTTTTTTTTTTTTTAAAAGAGGAGCTTGTACCAAGGACTGAAGTGGAAAATGTTTGGAAATGTATGTGGCAGCATATGTGCAAATGTGCTTGATACAAATGATGTACTGAATGTTGTAGTAGCTATAAGAGCCCCCAATAAAATTATTTAAAAGAAAAAAAGAACAACCTCTGCAAATCCCAGGCCCATTGTTCAACCCCAAGGCAAAAGGAAGAAGAACCCCCTTAACATACATTAGCCCATGCTAAGGAAAGCCAGGTGTTAGCTAGAGTGCCTGGAGGCTTTCAACATAAAAAAGACTCTCTGGAGCAAGTTTTTAGTTTCTTACTGAGCACAGATCCTGAGCTCAGAGCCAGGAAACCAATTTAATTTAATTCTAATCCAACTGGCCAGGGGTCAGGGGTGGGTGTGGAAAGAATAATAAATAAAAAACTCTGAGCTATTTGGCCATCTATAATGTACCTAAGACAATAAGCCTAGCTCGCCTCTCATTGATTCTACACACAGCTGCAGAGGTCCTGCCTGTCCTGGGGCCCTACATGGGGCTGAGGGAACACTCTGGCCTCCTGCTGTAGTGCTGCACACAGCAAACAAGAGCTATACCAGTGAACTCCAGCACTCAATATCACTCTCGGAACTGCCATTGTCTAGTTTCTGCTGTGATCTTGCCTTCCAGGGTAATCCAATCCAGTATCTGTGAGATATTATGCAAAGTGGTCACACCACTTGGCTACCTTGAGGTAGAATTGGTACTCTTCCAGCTCCACAGACAGGCGATCAAGTCTCAGCTATCTCCTTACTGACCACTCTTTCTCTACTCTCTTCATTCTTTCACCCTTCTATTTTTCCCACTGTAGTCTGTCTCAATGGGCCCAGCTATGTTTTTCTTTTTTTTTCTTCTTTTTCCCTCTTTATTCCCTTCTCTCTCTCTCTCTCTCTCTCTCTCTCTCTCTCTCTCTCTCTCTCTCTCTCTCTCCAGTCATATGCCACTGCTGACTTCTAAGCCTTTACCCTCTGCCTAGGGCAACTCAACCCAAATAGTAGGGATAACTCCAGCATGTCCTCTGAGGGAGAACTACACACCACATAAGGCAGCTGTGACAGCCCACTACACTTTGTCTCACTGCTGAGGAAAACTCCAACAAGTCTATAAGATGACCTTGCCGACTAGGGCAATGCCACCCAGCACTACTGGTACTCTATGCTAAAAGGGCACACCAACTTGCCATCTTGGAACAGGTTTTAAAACTCTCTGGCCCTACATTCAGACATTGATGGATAAGCTATCTGTTTATTCTTTTCTTTCCATCTCTCTTTCATCTCTCTTTATCATCAGTTGATCTTAGTGAGCACAATTGTTTTCCCCTACTTTCTTTTCTTTTCTTTTTCTCTTTTTCTTCTCTTTTTTTTCTTCTCCTCTGTTTCTGCTTTTCTCTTTTTCTCCTCTTCCTCTCAATCCACATATTCCCTACACTCTGACTAGGACAACCCCATCCACCCAGCAGGGTGACCAAGAGTCTATCGCCTGTGACAGTGCGGCACTAAGGACAAGACTGGACCCAGTTATCTCTTTATCTATTTTTTCTCTTATTTCTCTCCATTTCTTTTATTCCACTTTTCACTTTGTCTTCTTTTCTCCTCTTCTTCTATCTCTTCTCTCTTTCCTGCTGTGGTCAAAGAAAATTCAATTCTCCTTTTTTATTGTTTTCTTTTTTTGACTGTTTTTACTCTTGTTTTGAATTTGCATTTTTTGTGTGGGTGGTGATTAGTTTGTTTCATAGTTTTGCTCCTGTTTTTCTTTACTCATTTCTCTCTTTTTCTTTTCTTCTCCTTTCTTTCCTTTCACAAGGCACATTAGACCTTCGGGCCTCCCCACCATTTAGGACTTCACTGAAGGTCCAGTTGAGGGAGTTCCCACATGCATCTGTTAGCTTTACACACAGCTGGGAAAATAATGCCACTCAAACTGCATACCCCAAGCAGATGGGAGTTCTTCACTTCAAATGACGGGAGGTACTCCAGTTTAAAACCTGAGGTCTTACACTTCGCTAAGGGAACTCCTGCCCACAGTGGGTAGTGTCCCACTTTGCCAGGGGAACATCCGCCCAACCTCCACAGTGATCTCCCATACGAGGGTAGGAATATATCTGACAAAAAAACTGAGAGATTTGTATGAGGAAAATTATAGAATACAATTACAAGAAGCCAAGAGTGCCCTCCACAAATTGAAGAATATCCCATGATCATGGAATTTAAGACTTGATATAGTAAAGATATCAGTTCTGCCCAAGGCAGTATAAAAATTTAATATTATCCTGATACAAATACCATTATCCTTCTTCAAATAATTGTAAAAACTGATAACCAACTTTCTATAAAAGGGAAGAATCCCAGAATTATCAGAGAACTCCTCAAGAAGAAAGACAAAGTGGGAGAACTTACTCTATGTGACTTTAGCACATATCATATGGACAAAACAATGTGGTACTGGTATAATGACAGATATTCAGACCAATGGAAAAGAACTGAAGACCCAGAAGGAAAAGCGTCAGCATACAGACAACTAATTTTCATAAGGGTTCAAAAAATACCAAATCTGAAGCAGATGCCCTTTTCAATAAACAGTGCTGGGGAAAATTGATGTATTCCTGCAGAAAAATTAAGCAAAACACTATCCTCACTTCATGCACAAGAATAAACCCAAGATGGACCATAGACCTTGAGGTAAAACCTCAAACATTGAGGGCCATTAATGAAGAAATTGGAACAAACCTGAGAACCTTGTCACAGGGCATACATAGGCTACAGGAAATAAGGAAGGATACAAAAAAAAAAGGAATCCCAAGTTGACATGTGGGAAATACTGAAGATAAGCCACCTGTGCACATTGAAAGAATTTACCAAGAGAATAATAAGAGAGCCCTGACTGGGAAAACACCTTTAGCAATGACATATCAGACACAGGTCTAATTACTAAAGTCAACAACATTTTGTAAGCTAACAATAAGAAAAAAACTAACTGCCCACTGAGGAGGTAGGCAAAGGACCTAACATTTGATGGATGTAGAAATCTGAATGAGCAGTAAACATATGAGAAAATGCTTCCGATCATTAGCCATAAGAGAAATGTAAATTAAAATAACTATGAGATACCACCTAAACCCTCAAAGATAGCCCAATTTAAAAAGTCAGAAAGTAACAAGTGCTGCAGAGACTGTGATGAGGTAGGAACTCACAACCACTACTGGTGGACCTGTAGCTATGTACAGCCACTATGGAAATTGATTTATTGATAAATAAAACATGGAAATTGAGCTATCATATGACCCAGTAATTTTACTACTCTACTGGGCATATACTCAGAAGAGGCATGAAACAAACCACGGCCAGACATTTGTGCTCCAATATTCATTGTGGCACAGTTACAGTTGGAAGGAGTTGGAAATAGCCAAAATTTCTATCATCAGAAAAATGGATTGAAAAACTGTAATACATGTCTTATTTGTTGGACTATAAAATGCACATTTTTCCCCTCAAAGTGTGTGTGTGCGGTTGGAGGGGAACAGAGGGTGCAACTTATGGTCCAAAGGTGTGATACCTCAGAACATTTGTTTATGATCCGATGCTCCCCAGGCTATCTGTTGCTGTTTGTTGTTGTGGATTGCTGTGTGTTTGGGGTATCTTCTGCCTCCTAAAGTCTCAATGCCAGTCAGGTCACATGAAAGGCACAGTGCACGCCTTGTCTGTATGTGTATGATACTGACAGGCTGACAGGATGAGAACTTTGAGATAAGAAGCAGCTAGGTACAGTACCAGGTAATGTCCTGGCCATGACTATGTGATTCAGTGTAGTGTCCTGACACACAGGCAAAGATTCCGTCATGGGAAAGGAGAGACATATGATCTCTCCTGCCATTCAAAACCCTTCCTGTCAGGTTGGTTGGTGCCCTTTAATAGTAATACCAAGTGGTTTGAATTATCATAAATTACAATACTGATGTATATGGTAATATGTCTTTCATAACAACTGACAATTATTTCATTACTCTATTTTCCTCAGAAAAAAAAAAACACCATTTCTTTATTGATACAAAATGTCAAAGATGAAAAGATTATCATATAAAATTCCGTTAAAACTGGAGGTTGTAAGACATGGAAAAGAACATGGAAACAGAGCAGCAGAGAGACATTTTGGACTGACTCGAACTTAAGAAATGAGAAATCATGGAGAAATCAGGAGGATCAGCTGCAAAAGCTTGATAAAATTAAGTACACTTTTCATGGGTATTCTGAAAATGGCCACTGCTGAAATGGACATGAAAGAATGGATCACACATCAATGGAATATGGGCTTATTAGTTTCTACAAAAATGATCATCTATGAACCCAACTGCATTGCTGTAGAAAAAGGCATTAAGGATTTTCCTGGCTCACCATCATGGCACACCAGATTTATGAGGAGAAGTGGCCTTGCTATGCACACCAAAACTAAAATTGCACAAAAAATGGCACCAGAATATGAATCAAGTAAGTAATTGTGCAAGAGCTTCATAAATGCTGACACTAGTGAAGATGAGTTTTTGGGGTTTCCAGAAAACTAGAAAAGTGCTTGAGCTTTAAGTCTTTCCTTATTTGTTAATGAAAGTAATGATGGTTTCTAACACCACTGTTTGGTTAACGGTTTTAAATTTTGCCATATTTTGCATCATTTTAATGAATATTTTGGTATACTGGTACTATTTGGTTCAGATTTTTTTCTAGTTTTCCAGCTCTAAAAATAGGGTTTGTCTTATGGTCTGAAAAATATGGTCATACAATGAAGTACAATGCATCGCTGAAAAGCAGTGATGAATATGAGAAGCATATCGTCACATGGGAAGATCTGGAGGAAATTATGCTAAGTGAAGTAAGCCAAGCACAAAAGGACAAGTACAACATGAGTCCACTGACATAAGCTTATATTTTTAAAAAAATGCAAAAGTGGCATAGAGAAAAAGCTACTGTATACAAACATTCTTGGGGTGAAGTTTGGGTAGTATGGCAGGGTCCAGAACAAATCCAGGGGTTGTATGGTAGCCAACTGAAAGGGAAGTGGTAAAAAGAAATGTGTAGTGGGGAAACGGGGCACTAACCCACCAAAGGAAAGGGTATTGTTCATATCTCCACAGGAAAAGAGGATTCAGACTTCAACCCAGTTGTCCGAGATGTGAATGCAACATGCGGCATGGAGGGGTCTGAGGGCCCAATCCCAATCCCAACTATGTAGACAGCTGCCCCTGCCCCACAGAAGAATTTACATCAGAGGACAGCACTGAAGCTGCCACTCGGGGAGAGGGACGTGTCTGGTCAGAGCACATGAAAGAAAATTAAAGGGGAGGAAGAGAAAATGGAGTGCATCCTGACCCACCAAGCTTTGAGGACAATATCCCTGCATAGAACAACCAATGGGCAGAGAGGACCATATGGCCAGCTCCACTATGAGACACTATGCCCCTCACTGACCCATGGTCCCACAGGGACAACACTGAAGACAGTGTGGGAATTGTACCTGATCTGACCCCAGAACACTAAGACAAAACACTAAGGGCATGTGGCAGAAGTACCAGGGGTGGAGGGTAAACAGGGACTTCCAGTGGGAATGCCAAGGATAGATTTTGTGTAAATGAGGGAAGGGGGAGTTGGAAGGAAATTGGGAGAAGCTGATACTAATGGCTCAAGTAGAAAATAAATGTTTTGAGAACGAGAAGGGCAACAAATGTGCTTGACATACAATAGATATATGTATGGATGTATGTGTTTATTAGTTTAATAAAATGATCTTTTTAAAGAAGAATCTACTGCACAAACTATCTTGTTACATTGACTGAAGCACCTGTGATGTGCCTGAATACCATGATAAATATTTTCTAAATAATTTCATTTACCCTGGCAGATGCACTCCAGCCTCTTCTAAAAGTGTCTAGGTATTTTTTAACCCAAGGCCACATTTCTCACTTTTCTGAACAGATGCAGTTACTAAAGTCTGCAACCCTAAAACTTCTCCCTAATCCCCCTGGAGCCACCAGACAAGGCTAATTCATTTTACACCTGTTAGCTGCTCAAATGACAGTAACTAGAAAATACCCACAAATCATCTCCAGATTAATTATTTCCTCTACCTAGCAACTCTTAAGTATTTTTAATTTTAACTCTTATTCAGCATAATGTCCCTACTACCTAGAATGGCATGTGACATATAAGAATCATTCAGAAATATTTTTGCTGAATGTAAAAATTTAGTAATGTACTTTACATACTCTATAATGCATTAATACTTTACTCAGAAGATAAAAATAATAATTAAATATAATCTTCCAAGTAAAATTGGACCAATCTGAACTTAGAGGGTCCACTGCCATCCCGTTGAATACAACCCAGTGATGCCTTATCTTTTCTGAAATGAGAGCCAGTCTTCAACTGTAACTCTTCTAGGGCCTGGATCTTTCTAATAGGAATGCATTTTCAGGCAGAAATTATGAGTGCCTTATTTGTTCATTTTTTTATTTACCTTAAGCATGGATCTTTACATATATCCTTATAGATTAAATTTTATGTACTTTGTCCATCAGACTGGTTTTCTTCAAATTTCCATGTATTTTCCAACATGATTTCTACCTTCTCCCAATTTCACACCCTACAAAGACTTGATTGTCAAATATTTTATCCAGCTTATCTAAATCATGACAAAATTGCTGATAAGATTTGTGGCCACCGTGTAGCTCAGAAGCAACAAAACCCACATGAAAGAAGCACACCAGCCTGTGTGACCGTAAGTTGTCAAAGGGATTAGGTATCAGGCATCAAAGAACAAAAAAAATCATATCTTTGTCCACCCACCTTCCTGTTATGATTGCTGAAGACAAATGTGTGCATAAGCAAATGTAATGAAGAAAACTGATTGTGTCCAGCAATCAAAAGATATAGTGTCTGGGGTCTTAAAGGCTTAAAAGTAAACAAGTGGCCATCTAGTTTAGAAACAACAAAGCCCACATGGAAGAAGCACACCAGCCTGTGTGACCACGAGTTATCAAAGGGATCAGGTATCAGGCACCAAAGAACTAAAAAATTATATCATTGTAAAAGAGGGGGAGTACAGATTGGGGACCAAAATTCCTTCTGTAGGTAATAGGACATCTCCTTACAGAAGTGTTGCAGGGAGGAGATGAGTCAGTCAGGGTGCAGTGTAGCAGTGATGAAACATACAGCTTTTTAAAAAAATCATTTTATTGGGGGCTTATACATAGTTTTTCACAATACATAAATAAACATACTGTGCCAAGCACCCTCACATGCCCACTTCTATTATCATTTTCCAATTATCCGCCTTTTCCCTTGAACCCCTAGTATCGGCTTTTCCATCTCTTCCCCTCTTCCCCTGCTCTCTCCTCCCCACCAACCTTCAATACTTTATACATTGTTATTGTTCTGTCATATCTTACACTGTCCAACTTCCCCCCAAACCCACTCCTTTGATGCCCATCCTTCAAATAGGAGCTTATGTGTATATACTTGCAGTTGGTTCCATCTCTCTACCCCACCTTCTCTCTACCCTTCCAGTATCTCCAATCTAACCATTGGCCCGATGATTGAATGCCTGGAATCTCAAAGACTTGAAGAAACCGATTCGCCATTCAGCATAGAAACAGCAAAGCCCACATGGAAGAAGCACACCAGCATACGTGATTAAGAGAGGCCTAAAGGAGCAGATATCGAGCATGAAAGAACAAGAATCACATCACTTCGGATGAGGGGGAGAGCAGGAGGGAACCTAAGGCCCACTGGTGGGTAATTGGTCACCCCTTTTCAGGGGAGTCACGGGGAGGAGACAGACCAATCAAGGTGCAGCTGTGCAGTGATAATGCATACAAATTTCCTCTAGTTCCTGAAGCCTTCCTTCCCCACACCCCACACCCCTCCCAAGCCCTCATGGTCCCAACTTACAAATCCTGATGGACTGGAGAAGGTACACTAGTATAGAGGGGAGCTGGCAATATGAGGAAACCAAGATGAAACATACAGCTTTTTTCTAGTTCTTAATGCTTCCTCTGATCCCAATTCTACCTTACAAATCCAGCTAGATCAGAGGATGTGCACTGTAACAGATAGGAACCAGAAGCATAGGCAACTCAGGATGGATGATCCCTTCAGGACCAATGGTGAGAGTGGCAATACCAGGAAGGTGGAGGGAATGTGGGGTAGAAAGAGGGAACCAATTACAAGGATCTACAATTAACCTCCTCCTGGGGGATTGACAACAGGGGAGTGGGTCAAGGGAGACATGGGACAGTGTACAATATGACAAAATTTATTTCATAAATTATCAATGGATTGTGGGTAGTGGGAAGGGGGAGGAAAGATGAGGAGCTGATACCAAGGGCTTAAGTAGAAAGCAAATGTTTTGAGAATGATGAGGGCAACAAATGTACAAATATTGTTGACATATAATGGATGTATGTATGGCTTGTGATGAGTTGTATGAGCTACCAATAAAATGATTTTTTAAAAAAGGTTTGTGGCCACATAGATATGTTCAAAAATACCACAGAAGGGCTAGGACCTATAACCAAGAAGCCACCAGTTATCTGGCTCGAAATTGATAATTACTTATAAATCATCATTTGAATCCTTCCAAGATACTACCATTTGCAGACATTTTCCACTAGGGTGTCAAGTAAATTGCCAATGCTTTCCTCAAATTTAGTTACCCTACGTATGTTGTAGTAATCCTAACATAGAATTACATATATAAGTTTGTTATTTTTGTTTTTAGATGTTGTTGAGTCAGTTACAATGCACAGAGGCTGCATGTAATCTAGTTTTGCAGCCCCTACGTAAATCCATCAAAGTGAGGGACTTCCATTTTATTAGCAGTCCTCATACCCAAAGGAGAACAGATCTATTCAAACTATAGTCTTCATTATTTATTGTCTGGCTTTTAAATGCAAATGAACTGATTGAAAAAAACCATGGGCTAGGCACATTAGTTTTCAAAGTAATAGTTTTTCTTTTTAACATTTTAAAGAGATCTTTTACAGGAGGTCTGCCCAGTACAATACACAGTTGATTATCTTGAAGGCTGCTTTCCATGTATGTTGCTTGTGGATCCAAGTAAAATTAAATCCTTGACCATGTGAATGGTATAATCCACACTGAAGGCTATAATTTTTTATCTTAAATTCTTCAAGTTCTCTTCAGTTTCAGCAAGCAAGGTTGTATCATATGCATATCTAAGGTTATTAATGAACTATGTTATTCATTTTGTCCAGTTGTAACTTCAGTACTTCTATGCTTATTTGGTTACACAGTTACAGATGGTATATCTAGGACTTCTCACTATACAGAGTAAATAAGTATGGTGAAAGTCCAGCCCCAACACATACTTTTGTATGTTTTAAATCATGTGGCATTCCCTTGTCCATGAGTGCCTCTTTATCTACACAGTGACTCTGTATAAGTGCAATGTACTGTTCTGGAATTCTTTAAAATATATACATAATCTGTAATAACCCACACAGCCAAATGCTTTTACATGGCAAAACACAAGTAGACATCACGAAAGTATCCTGTTTTCAATCAAGAATCACTTCATATCAGTAATAATAATCCTTATTCCAAATACTTTTCTGAATTCAGCTTGAATTTTAGCTACTTTTTTGAAAATATATTGCTGCTGCTTTTCAATTATTTTCAGAAAAACTTAACTGCATGTGATATTAAAAATCCCATTGGAGAATTTCTGCATTCTGCTGGACACAATTTTTGGGAATGGGCAGGAATACAGATTTCATCCAGTTTATAAGCTTGTCTTCTAAATTTCTTGGCATATATGAAGGAAAAACTTCAGCATTGCATCTGCTTAATGAAACATTTAAATTGCTGGGTCTCTCTCTCTCTCTCTCTCTCTCTCTCTCTCTCTCTCTCTCTGCCAATGCCTTTAGTGTCGCTTGGCTTTCTTTGCTTATCAGTTCTTGATAAATTGCTACTTCCTGAAATAATTAAACATTGATCAGTTACTTTTGGTACTGAGACTATGCAGTCTTATAATTTTTCTTACAATTTTTTTGTGGGCATCACTGCCTCTGGTGGTCATGGGTGCTACCCAGTGTCGCTCCTGAGCGCCGCCACTGGATTTGAACCGCCAAGCCCACGGGCTGCAGTTAGGCACTCAACCAGTTATGCCACAGGGGCTCAGCCCTCTTATAATGTTTTTTCAATAGAATTGTTCAATATTGCCTTTGGGGCTTACATTTCCCCCAGTGTGAGAAATGCCCATTGTGCTTTCCCCTATTGTATTTCTAACTTTGCATATCCTTTGCATATTTCACTATATTACTTTGTCTTCTTGAGTCATCCACTGAGATCTTAGGTAAAACTTCATTATTTCATTGTTCTCTCTTTTCTTTTTACTACTTTGTGTATAAAATCATTTTAGGGCTGAGCCCCGGTAACGTAGTACCTGAGTGCGGGACTGCAGCCCACTGACTTGGCAGTTCAAATCCAGCAGCAGCTCTCCAGGAGCAAAGTTGGGCCTCCCACTCCCACCAAAGGGCAGTGATGCCTTAAAAGAAAAATTGTTTCAAAGTCTCTTCCTACATTCATTTTGTCCTTTTATATCTTGCCTGTTTGGATTTTTTTGTTTCTTTTAATGACCATTTCTTTTCTTTTTTGTATGTTGTTCTTGATGGCAACCCACAACTCATCTAGTCTTTGGTCCTGAGTGTTCAATGCATCAAATTTGTTCTTGAAATGGTCACTAAATTCTGGAGGAATATACTCAGGGCTCTACGGTGGCTCTTATGTACTTGTTTTAAGTTTCTTCAGCTTCAACTGGAACTTGTATATGAACAATTAATGGACTGTTCCATAGTTGGTCCCAGACTTTAATATAATTGAATATCTTGAGCTTCTTCAACTTCCCTTCCCACACATATAATCTATTGGATTCTCACTGTTTATGTTGCTGAAAAAGAATCATTTTCAATAAATTTTTGATCTTGCAAAATTCTATCATGTGATCTACAGTGTTGGTTCTATCACTAAGGCTATATTTTCCCACTACTTCTTCTTTGTTCCCAACATTTGCATTTTGATCACAAATAATTATCAATGCATCTCGTTTGCATGTTTGATCGATTTCAGACTGAAGATGTTGGTAAAATTTCAATTTCTTTATCTTCGCTATTAGTGGTTGATATATAAATTTGAATAATAGTTAATATTAACTGGTCTTACTTACAGATATATAGATATTATGCTATCACTAACAGTGTTTACTTTATGAAGAATCTTGAAATATTGTTTTTCATGCTGAATATGGCACCATTTACTCTCATCTTGTCAGTATTGCCAGAGTAGGCCAGAGGATTGCCAAACTCAAAAGGACTGATCAGTTCATTTCAGCTGACTACTATCTAGGATCTCAATCTTTTTTGAGTCCATTTTTTTTTCACATTTCCTGGGATTTCACACTGGCTAAAGTTTAATAGGGAACCTAGCTTTACACAAAATATTGTTTTCAGAAATATTACAGCTCTTTACAAATTAGAATTAATTACTTTTAGTCTTTAGGGTGATTGACAAATTAAAGGTCTGGGTGTGTGCTCTTTAGTTATTCAGGCTTTAACTATCTTTAGTTTAAACCAATATATTTACCTTCAGGCAAAATCAAGCATCTATGACACATACATATTTTAGAAATTAAGTTTTTGAGATATTGAAATAAGCTCCAACATCTTATTAGTTTAGTCCTTTCACATGGATCATTGCTTTTCCCTTCATGATACATATGTACAGCTTAATATTAAATATGCATTTTATTTAAAGGAAAAATATCTATTGCACAAATCTTAAAATTTTCTAATATGTAAATTTATTAAGAGAAATGTGAAGCATTGTTCAAGAGAAGTTTGCAATATAATAAAGGAAAACAATAAGATCATTAGAAATCATACAGCGTTGGGGAAAAAAATAAATCATACATTAAAGATCTACTGCAAAAAAGTTTAACAGAAAATTTATTTTCTATCTATTTTTTTAAATCTAATTGATCATGACACTTGAATGGTTTTGGTCTTGGATATGAAAATATAAAAATAATGAATGCCTTTCTATTTTGTAGTGTTAGTTGACAACTTTTTTCCTGAAAAGTAAGTTATGATTTACATACTTAAGCTTCAATAATCTATAAATGTTTCTGTATTTAATTCATCATCTATTTTAATAAAAAATAGAGACTAGGAGCTAAATGAAATGACTTATAGGGAAGTTTATTAAAAATCATATCTCATGAGAGTAGTGGGTTTTTTTACATACATTTTTTAAAACCTTGTAAGCTCAGCCTTTCCATGGCTCTTATGAACATATGATGACTTTCTCTGGTACAGAGCATAGATTATAAATAGGAAATCATTATGGTTTAAACCATAAATATTCATTTGAAGTTGTTCTCTGGTCAATATGTGCATCTTTATTTTAGTTCAGCTATTTCCTTTCAGTCCTTTCTGGTACTTTTGCTAGGAGTAAATGACAGTTTTAATTCTGCTGGCTGTATGTGTTTGGTGTGTGTGCGAGTGTGCATGTTCCCCCACTACTGGCATAACAGAATGTGCAAAGCCTTGAAAAGAAAAAAAGGAAATGATGGAGGAAGAGCTCATTGATTGTTAAATTTGTTCCTTGCTGATTCCAGATGGGAATTGGAGTAAATTATTGGTATAACAATATTTCTCGGGGCTGAACCCCGCTGGCGTAAGCAGTTGAGTGCTGGACTGCGGCCCGCGGCCTTGGCGGTTCAAATCCAGCGGTGGTTCTCAGGAGCAGCACTGGGTAGCGCCCACGACCACCAGAGGCAGTGATGCCCCCAAAACAAACAAACAAATAATACTATTTATCAAGAATTGCCAGCTTTCTGAAGACATTAACAAAATCATATATGATTGTCACAGTGGATTCTGTCTACAGTTGAAGATTTTTAAGGACTTTAGTTTCTTCAATATGAACTAACTTGAATTCTTCTCAGGACCTAATACATTTTTAAAAGGCAAGTATAACAATGAAAGGAAAGCCTGCTATTTATTAGTTACTTATAACACTGCTCTCCAAGACAGTCATCATTTACATGGGAAATATTTACTCTCAAAAAGGTTTTCTTTTCTTTTCTTTTTTTTTCAACCATGAAGAGACCCACACTTTTGCTTTTATTTATACAAAGTATAATAAAACAATAGGAAGGTATAGTAAATTATCTCTAATGTGCTTCAGTTGGTGTAGTGAAATATTTTGCTTAAAAAGTAAATAAGGTAGGGGCTGAGCCCCGGTGGCCTAGTGGTTGTGTGTGGGACTGTGGCCCACTGGGTTGGTGGTTCAAATCCAGCAGCAGCTTTCCAGGAGAAAGGCTGGGCCTCCTACTCCCACCAGAGGGCAATGATACCCTTCAATAAATAAATAAATAAAGTAATAATAAGCTATCTGTCACTGATTTCCTAATTTTAAAAAGAATTTTGCTACATTAAAATTCCTGCAGGAATACAATGACTGCTTTAGGACATACTTTAGCAATGCCCGGTGGTCAGTACTTTACCATTGAACTTATAATTTAGAAATATTTTTTGGAGATTGGTATCCGTCTGTACGTGGCAAACAGATTTCTTACTGCTCTTTTCTTGGCCCAAATCTGTGGCATTTCCAGAGTTAAAATGGTATGGTTAGAAGATCTAGAGGTGCTTGGCTGAAAGCACTCCCAGGGATCACAAATTTAGCCTTCATACTTGGATAAAGAGTAACTAAAAACCAACAAAGAGAAAGATAGAAAATTAAAATCATTAAAATAAGTGGTTTGTTGCATATATTTTATCACAGTACAGTTTAAAAGAAGGAAGAAAGAAAGAAAGTAAAAGTATACTGTTTTCTGCATGACTACTTATATACTCATTCTCACATAATGGGCAAGAGTCTCTGGATAGCTCATAGAGCTGCATACTGCAGTAGTAATCAGAAGGTTGGCAGGTGAAACAGATGCAGAGACACTTCAGAGAACGTCCTGGTATACACATTAAATCACAGCACCTGGGACTGGGTTAAGTATCTTGGTTTGAATCCTAGTTCTACCACTTACAATCTATGGAATATTGTGTGAATTATTTTACCTCTTGATGCCTCTATTTTCCCATTAGAGAAGTATAGAAAGTATTAACTACATGGTGGAACTCATAGGGAGTCTTTCAGTGAGACGGGTTTAGAAAGGGACTGCAAACACGAGCTCAAACATAGCAAGAATTGTGAATATGGCATCTGATAGATCAGTGCTTCATTTCGTTGTTCATGAAATGACTATGAGTCAGAACCAAATCAAAGATATCTACTTAATATCATAATATGCCAGGAATCATTCTACATACTGTGGATTAAACAGGATTAAAACAAAGCTGCTATTTGACACTGCCTTATCTAGGAAGTATTGACCTCATAGGATAAAATCCGTGAATACCTGTGATGCCTTCAGAACAGTGTCTCCCACATAGTAGCCATTTCAATAACCATAGCTATTGTTATCATAGTTATGATATCTGCGAGGTATTCATAGTTCCTTGTAACACAACATTAGCTTTGCTCAGGCCCAGCAAATGAAGTTCTAACACTTAAAAGTCATTTTAAACTGCAACTGGCTCACAGAGGCATCTTTGCCTATCACGAAAAATACCCTGTGGAAAAACATACCCTGCATGACAGCATTTTCCTGGCACTAGTGGGAAGCGGGATGAAGCAACCCCACACAGAATGTTTATTAGAGTCCCAACCCAACAAGAACGTCTAGCAAACCCATAAGCACAGGAGGGGCTTGGAAACCTTCCAAAGCCTGCTGACAGTCAGATTGCTCTGGCTGCTGGTAGATTCCTATTGGTGGTGTGTCCTTAGCATACACTCTATCTCCATATGTCTCAGCCCTCTTCACCTTTCCCTCTGGCTGTGACAATGAGAATTTTGAAATCAGTAAGTTCACTCTCCTCGTGAGTGCTTAAAAATGAAAAATAGTTCCAGAGAAAGTAGCCAAGAATGAGTCAGGGGAGGACATAGGTGGAAGATAGAATTGGCAAGTGACTAAAGTCAAAGGGAACAAATAGAGAGAACATTGAATTAGGGGTGCGGGGGGGAGGGGGGCTCAGGATCTTTCTCCAATTTGTCCTTAGTCTTGGAAACCAAGGACCTTTCAACTTCCCATAGGCGAAATAAAGGCATTGGACCAAATAAACAGGTATTATCTTCTTCTGGTTTAAAGAATTCTAAAAATATTTTATAGCATAATGTCAGCTGGCTGGCCTTAAGAACTTATTAGTCTCTGTGTTAGTCCGGATAGACTAGAGGAACAAATTTCAGAGACACGCATATAGGTATAAGGAAAAGCTTTATATACAAAAGAAATGTGACCATAAGAAGGCATCCCAATCCAGTCCAGTGCAAAGTCATAAGTCCAATAATAACCCATAAGCCCGAAATCAGTCTATAAAGTCTGTTTCCGACTCAGGGAGTCATAGGTCAGTGGTGCAGAATTCTAGCACTGCAAGGGTCTCCCCATGACTCCTCGCTTGCAGGGTTCAGGTCCACCAACAGCATGCCACTCCAGCTTCAAAGGTCTGTCTTCATCAGGGCAAAGCCCTGTGGTCTCTCCACCAGCTACTCCACCCTCCCAGCCGCTGCCATTCTGTGTTGCCTGTGGTTAATCATCTCTCTAACTAACTCCCAACAACTGAGGAAGATAGCTTCTCATCTTCACGAGGGAAATACCGCGAGATTTCCCAGGAGTCTCAGGTGAAAGCCATGCCTCATCGGCTACTCAATGGCTTTCTCCAGATTAACAGGCTAGACTCCACCCCTACATCTCAATCATAAAATTAACATAAGCACATGACTGCCACAGTCTCTCTTGTAAGAACCCCTCACTTTGCTGTACCATTGCAACGAGCTCTTGTGTGTCCTATTCTTAATTTGAAAGCATTTAATCATAAGTTTACCTTACTTCCTAGACAAGACAGTGTCAAATAGCAGCTTTATTTTAATCCTGTTTAATCCACAGTATGTAAAGTGATTCCTGGCATATTATGATATTCAGTAGATGTTTGGGGACCTGACGGACAGTAATCTCCTAACTTGTTGCATTAGTCAGGGTTTGGGCTGGAAACAAATGGTCTATTCACACAGAGGAATTGAGGAGTATTTATCAAAGGGCCTAGTACAAAGTCTAAGCAAAGCTAGAGGAATCCACCAAGAGATGATAAGGCTTCCTAGAGCTACTAAACTGCTAAGCTCTATCACTTCTTCCAGCCATAAAGGTGTGAGAGGGGAACTCTGAGAAAGTAGTCACAATTATCCATGGGAGGGAAGGTGGCCTGACAAAGCCAGTCCCTTTGCGAGCAGAGCAAGCAGTGTGCATCACTGAAGAGATTCACTCACCTTTCTTATCACTTCTGTTATCAAGCACTCCATCCTCCTGCCAGTGCCTCTCATTGGCTAAATACAACAAGAAACTGTAGGGGAAGGGGATCATATGGATGCACTTCATAACAGTCAGCCTTCCAAGGAATTACAATGCAGGAAAATTGTCAGCAGAGCTTCTAGACTAAGACAAATTGGGAATAAGACTCTGGAAATCTACTTCTGAAAAAAAAAGTCAACTAGTGAAAATCACAAATATCTGATCCACAACCAATCCTGGGGATGATACAATGCTGAGTTTTTCATCCTGTTGTGCACAGGGGACTGACTGCACATTAGCCAAAAATAACAGCAAGACATGAGCCAAAGTGCAGTGGGAAAGGTTGAGTAGATGCTGCAGAGCAAAGAGAATCTGAGCACACTCTTCTCTTCACAGCACTGATGGTGATTTCTTCTAGAAGTATGTGGAAAGACTATTCTTACAAGTAACTCATCTTTTCCACAAATATGTTGACATTTCTTCAGAAAATCTGTATGTATAAGTATATTCATGTTTGCATATTTTTCAATAAGTATTTTCTATATAGAAAAGATAAATTTTCTTTCTCTCCAACTAAACGCTAAGCTATTCTAGGGCAAGAATAAAGGCTTCTACTTGTAGGGCTGACGCTAGCATGAATTTGCTATCCATAGAAAAGGCACTTGGTACTTGTAACTTAAATGACTGCTCCTAATTAGTTCCATATATCAAAGTATAGTATATAAATATATACCTATCATTCCATCCTTTCCCTAATATCCAGAAAAACCTCCCAAATGAACAGTTTGCAACTGTCTAGTACAGTGTTTCTTTTGACTGAGGATCTATGTAATGGGTAGGACTCTTTCCCATTAGAAAGACTGGGTTTGATTTTCTGGAATTATTTATTCAATATATCCTTTTTTCCCCTTTCAATATACCTTTAATATTCACTAGGGGAAAAGTCAAGGAGCCCTTGGTGTTCAAAGGTTAAATAAACACAGGGCTACTTTTATTACAGCTTAAATTATGAGCACTAAGTTTGCAGGAAGGCTAAAATTACAGCTAAAATCCCAAATTCATTTTGAGTCTCCAAGTGGATTCAACCTAGAGTGAATTCTTTCTGAGCATTTTACCAGTGATGTGAATGATGTTGCCCTGACACATAGAGTGTATTGCTATCACTCCCCTAGCCAGAGCAGGGAAGAGAGGCAAGGTCCTTAGAAACCTATCAGAAATTGAGGTGTTAGTGTAGAATGGTCACCAGTCACATCCTGACTACCTCAGTCTGACACTATTCTTTTGTAACACTTTTGTGACACTATTCTTTGCTCTTCCATCCCTGGTTCCCTATACACCCTTGGACAACATTCAAATCTCCTACTACTGGGCTCCTTCATACACTTATTTTCTTTATCTTTTCTTAAGCCTTTATAAATGGTCTCCTTCAATTGTCCTTGATATTTGATGTCTTTTTTTGAACATTAGAACATTCCTAATCAAATGTCTTCCTTTTCCTTTTAAAGTAATTTTATTGGGGGCTTCTACAGCTTTTACCCAATCCATACACACATCCATTCTGTCAAACACATTTGTACATATGTAGACATCATGATTTCCAAAACAGTTTCTTTCTACTTGAGCCCTTGGTATCAGCTCATTTCCCTTCCCCTATCCTCAGTCCCTTATGAAATCTTGATGAATCATTATTTTGTTTCATGTCTTACACTGACTGCTGTCTCCTTTCACCAATGTTTCTCTGTCAATCCCCCTGGGAGGGGGTTATATGAAGCTCATTGCAATTGGTTTCCTCTATCTCCCCCTACTTTATCTTTACCCTCCTGGTATGGGTGTCATTATTGGTCCTGATGGGGTTTATCTGTCCTGGATTCTCTGTATTTTGAGTTCTTCTCTGTACCAGTGAACATGCTCTGATTAGTCAGATTTGTAAGGTAGAGTTGGGGTCATGACAGTGGGGTGGGGCAACTAGAAGAAAGTTGAATGTTTTGTCTGTTCTATCCTCCAGCCTGATTGGCTTATTCCTTGTGACTCTCTGTAAGGGGATCTCCAATTGTCTACATATTGGTTTTGGGTCTCACTGTGCACTTCCTCTCATTCACAGTGAAATGACTTTTTGTTCTAGATTTTTGATGCATAATACCTGATCCCATAAACACCTCAAATCACACAGGCTGGTGTGCTTTTTCCATTAAGGCTTTGTTGCTTCTCAAATAGATAGTTGCTTAGTTATCCTCAATATTTATATATAGCTATAAGGAAATAGCTATACATATATTTATAAGTTAAGTATTAAGGTAGCAAATGGACATTGAGTCTCTATTCAAGTACTCCCTCAACACAAGAACACTTTGTTCTAATAACCTGGCATTCTGTGATGCTCAACTTCCTGACATGATTGCTGAAGACAAAATGGATGCATAAATAAATGTGGTGAAGAAAGCTGATGGTGCCCAACTATCAAGGGGTATGTGTTTGACATCTTAAAGACTTGAGGATAACCTGTAGCTCTGTTCAAGTAAACATTACAACCGAGGAAACCTAGGGAAGTTCTGTCTCTTCGCTATAGGGTTTCTAAGAGTCAAAATCAACTAGCTAGCAACTAACGGTTAATAACAGGGGTGAAGAACTTTAAAGAGCACTATGTTCCAATAACCTGGCATTCTATGATGTTCACCAGTCAGATTTCAAAATATGGGTTAGTTATTGAAGAACTTATGTTCTTTGGTTATGAAAAGATAGTAGAAAGAACCACTATATATTGTGAGTAATACCATTAAAGAGGAGCAAATCTGTTCATCTCTATATATACATTAAGGGATAGTGTTTAGGGGATTTATGACTGGAGGGAAATTCTCAGAAATTAGATGAAAAGCTTTGGATGACTGAGGCAGGAACATCATGGATAATCAAAAGGCTACAAATTTTAGTTGATTTCATTATTCTTTTCTTTTCTTTTTTTTTTTTTTGTTTTTTTTTGGGGGGGGAGGTATCACTGCCCCCAGGTGGTGGGAGTAGGAAGCCCAGCCTTTTCTCCCTGGAGCTGGAATTGAACCTCCATCCCAGTGAGCATCAGCCTTGCGCACAACCACTACGCTACTCAGGCTCAGCCCCTTCATTATTCTTTTCTGTAATTTCTACAAACCATTCATTCTTTATCCTTACTGTTTGCATCTACAGCAAATCACTATACACATATAAACTCATTTAATCTTCAAGCTATCCCTATGAGATAGAACTTTAATTATTGCCAGAGAAGAACAGGACAATAAAAAGATTTTTTCAAGATAATGAAGCTTAGAAATGGCAGAGCCAGAATTCAAAAGTCGAAGTCTGGTTCCTTATAACTACTTCAAACTACCTGACTAAAAGGGTATAGCTTCTCTGAGATCACGTACTTTGCCTATTAACCTGTGCAAAACTGGAAAAATCACTTGCTGTTGAGTTGATTCTGACACATAGTTTGCTATTTATCAAAGCAAACTGCCACATTTTTCTCTAGCAGAACTGTTGAAGGGTATATTGAGTTACTGACCAAGAACACCAGGGCTCCTTAAGGTTAAAAACCCTTTGTTAGAGTTGATTCTGACGCATAGGAAGCCTATAGGACAAAATAGGGCTGCCTGGTAGGGAATCTAAGGCTGTGTATCTTTGTGGAAGCAGATTGTCACATCTTTCTCCCAAAGAGCAGATGATGAGCATAAATTGCTGATATTTCAGTTCACAACTGAGTGCTTAATCACTGCACCACCAGGCAAATAAAAGCTTAAAATGGTTCTTTTGTAATTACAAACTAAACAAATGGTTCATTTTTCTATGCCTGTGCTTTTATATAACTTGATTGCTTGATGTTAGTTCTATTTTGAGTCCCAAGAGACAGATATTAGTGTCTTTACTAAGAGCCAAGATAGATTTGCTTGAAAGCAAATTATTATGATTGTCAAATGGAGACTTATTGAGACAGCCACGCACAAGGAGGTGAGATGGTTAACATTCTCACTACTGAAGTAAAATCATGTGTTGTTCTTTTACTAGACAATGTACATGCAAGTAACTCACTACTCACTCACCATTCAAAATGGTTGTTCTTATAATTGTACACTTAGTTGTTCTAAATGCCAAGGATAAACACTCTTTGTCAAACCATAGTTCAAGCATGATTAGGCATCATAAGAGACATTATGCTATTATTCAGCACTTATATTGCACATTGCATAAAGCACCTCTGTTAGTCCGGGTGGACTAGAGAAACAAAATCATAGACATACATATGGATATAAGGGTACAGTTTATATACAAGAGGAATGGGACATTGAGAAACCATCCCAACCCAGTCCAGTTCAAAGTCTTAAGTCCTATATTAGCCCATGAGCCTGATATCAGTCTATAAAGTCTCCTTCTGATTCATGAAGTCACAGGCCAGTGGATACAGAGTCCTGGCCCTGGCAGGGGTCTTCCCATGGCTCCTTGCTTCCAGGGCTCAGGGTCCATCAACAGCATTCACTGGTGGTAGAAGCAACTCAGCTCTGGCAGGAGTCTCCATATGGCTTCTCCAGCTTCAGAAGTCTGGTTCCATCAGGGCAAGGCTGTGTGCTTCTCCGCTGGTTCCCCCAACTACACGATGCTGCCATCTAGCCTTGCGCATAGTTTGTTGTCTGTGAGACTAACCCCCAACAACTGGGGAAACAGCTTCTCATCTCCACGAGGGAAATATTGCAAGATTTCCCATAAGTCTCAGGAGAGAGCCACGCCCACACGGAGGCCTCATTGACTACTCAATAGCTATCTCCAGATTATCAGGCTAGACTCCACCTGTACATCTCAATCATGAATTTAACAAACGCACTTTGAGCACTCACTTTCTAGACAACAGAGTGGAGATTTAAATACACTCAGAAATGCCTCAGAAGAAAGACCTAGCAATCTGCTTCCAAAAAGTTACAGCCATGAAAACCCAATGGATGCTACATACATGGGGTCACCAGAAATCATTATCCAGTTTAGGGCAACTAATAACAGCAAACACTAAAGAGGTTGTTATTGCTATAATAGCATTAACATAACATTAGTTGTTATTATTTTACTCTTGAAAAATTGACCCAAGTTTAGGACCTCATATAATTTTAATCACTATGGCAAGAATCTTTACTAGGGACTGGAGGGGGTGGGGGCACAAATGATTAAGTCCTCAACTACTAACCTAAAAGATGATGATTCAAACCCACCAAGAGGTCCACTGAAGAACGACTGATTAATCTGATTCCCAAAGGTCATAGCCATGAAACACTGTGGAGTACAGTTCTTCTATGCAAGATGTGAGTCACCAAGAGTCAGAGTCAACTTGACAGGCATCTGCTTACATGCATTTCATAATTTCATTTGATCCCAGAAACAGCCCTAAGCATTAGGAACAACTTCTCTTCCCATGTTCAATTTAAGCAATCAAAGCGATTCAGTGAAACATCTAAGTCCCTGACATCATAAATAGAAGAGTGTGGTTTGATAGGGGTTCAGGATGATGTCAGATCCTCTTAGTACACCCACTCTCACAAAGGTCTTGTCTTACTTGATAAATCCAGGGAGGAAAAAAGAAACAGCTGGTTTTAAAAGAGGGAAACCACAGAAGGGCAGTTGTTTGTAGCAATTTCAATAGGAAAGGTGAATCTAGTAGGCATGTTTTTGCCATTATGAATGAAAATTACTGAAAATTTCACTTTATCATCAACTTCCATTGTTTATGTCTAGTCACTAAAAAGTTTAATCTGTACAAGTCAATAATTTATGTAGTGAGACTTGCAGCTGGCCTAAAGTTTTAAGTTCTATACCATTGGCTAAATCACTGACACCATCACTAGAATTAACTTAAGCCTGAACAAGATTGATAATGTTCTTAAACATATCACATGTGAATCAGAGACAATTTGATTTGGGATTCACATTTAATTCTAGTACTAATCTGAGAACTATTAGTTCTTATGACATGCCCCTGCTTGATGCTCACTCTCATAAAGAGATCACTAAAGACACAAGTGCTAAAGCAAAGTAAAGCGAAGAAACTAGATGGTGCACACCTTTTAGAAAGAATAGCATCTAGGTTCTTAAAGAGAAAGTAGCTAATTGATGGTGGTGTCAACTGGGTCCAACAGCCTCTGTGATCTAAGGATTGTGAATGATAAAATCCAAATCAGTAGAATGGAATGGTTTCAGAGCTAAAATTGTCCACACTCAGTTTCCCGAAAGCTATCAATGATAATGGGAGTCCCAAATGTATTTGCAGGGTCCACACATGGAATAAGTCTCCCGTGAATTCTCTCTGAACACAGATCAGAGGTGTAAGTAGCCTTGTTATTATGCAGAGTGTAGGGGAGTTTTGTTTTTCTGTATTTTATTTCCTCTATTTTTCTACATATGAAATCTAGGATGGATTTAGAGGCTACAAAAACAGTTGATGATTATTTGGGGGTTATAACAGGGGAGGTTGGGAGTAGATGGAAAGCTGATGAAAATGAGTACAAAAAAGAAGTAAATGTTCTAAAATAGATTGTGGAGATAATGCTACACTTTTCTTTAACATGAGTGAATATTGAATTGTATATATTATATGTGAAACATGAAGAGGTACCCACCCAATGGAATTTTTTTCCCCAAAGCTATGTGTTTATTTTTTTTTACAAAACAATCTTACTATCTTCAAAGCCCTCTCTATTATATTTAATACATTTGTCAAATCTGACATTCCATTCTTGGAAACATTTCTCAAATTCATCTGTTGGGATGGCTGACAGCACCTACCTTGTTTGTTTGTTTTTCTTCACCTCTTTTATGTTGTCAAATTGCTGTCCTTTCATGAAAAGAAACAAAAAGAAGTCTCATGGAGTGAGGTCAGGTGAAGAAAGTGCACGGGGTGAGAGAGGCATGTTAGCTTTTGTTTTGTTTTGTTTTTGCCAAAATTGGAACAATGTGCAGGTGTATTACTGTGGTGGCAAAACCAATCCCTCATCTGCCATAAATCAAGCCTTTTTTGTCACACACTGTTAAGCAATATTTTCAGAACCTCTGAATAGAAAGCTTGATTAACAGTTGGTCCTGGTGGAACAAACTCCAAATGCACTGTTCCTGTCACATTAAACAAACAAACAAACAAAAAACACATAAAAAACCAAGCAGCTTCAATTTGGGGGGTACCCCCTCCTTTTTACCAATAAAACTATTTAAAACCAAAAAAGACACAAGGGCTTTATGGATATTTTCTCTTTGGGCACATGGATGATGTAAAATAAATCTTCAAAAAAATGTGTTGAACCCAAAGACTGGACCTCAATAATACTGTTTCCATTTTTCTCTGTAAATAAAAACAATTCTAAGAAAATGAATTATTTTTCCCAAAACATGAGAAATCTATATCTCTGCCCCTCACTAAAAAGACTTTGGTGTATATGTTTTGTCCCCAACATCCTCTGTCTTGAATTAGCAAAATAAAATATTTTTTAAAATAGATTGTACTGACAATATGATTAGTGAGACTCTTTAAATTAAACTCACTCTATTTTGGGTGGAAGGCACCACTGCCCTCTGGTAGTGGGAGTAGGAGGCCCAGTCTTTGCTCCTGTGTAGCCGCTGCTGGAATTGAACCTCTATCCCAGTGGGCTGCAGTCCCACGAACAACCACTACGCCACTGGGGCTCAGCCCTTAAACTCAATCTTTAAGGTAATTGAACACTGACTTTTTTACTTATTTAAGAGCATTTCATTTCACCCACTTTTTCTTTTAACATGTCAGATATTCATTCAAATACCACTAAATGCAGAGTACTTCACGTATTTCATTATTCTCGAAGTCACCGTGTCTTTATGAGAAAAGAAACAGAAGACTTAATTACCCTGCACAGCAACAAAATCTGTAGGTTGTATTGTAATGGCAAACATGTTCCCAAACCACAGTAAATTTATGTCATTATCCCATGTTTGCTTCATGTTAATCCCTGTCAAAAAGTTTAGATATAGTTGGGATTAAATAAGGCAGAATGTGTCCGGAGTATCCACAGAGTCTTTTTTCGTGTATATGAACTCTGCCACCTGCATCCACAGATTGCCTGCTACAGAGGACAAAGAGTACTAGGGACCATGTTTAATCAGCAAGAACATTCACTTAATAATTGCTTCCCAAGTTAACCAGGATGGTGGATAGATATTTTCCTGTATAGTGATCCTAAGTAATTTTCATAGGCTGCTTGGAATGTTGGATGATATTATAATCAACCTCAGCCATCTTCTGCTTGTATTTAGATGAGGTTTTCCATTAGCCAATTTCATTATCTCCCAGCTCCTCCTCACTGATCTCCCCACCCCTTGCCCTCGAGTGTCTTTTGTGCGCGCATATTCTCTCCAGGAATTGGAGTAACGGATACAGTTTATTATTTTAAAATATCTCTCTAAATGGCTATTTATGCAGTCATTTTATCATCCATTTCACTGCCACCACTCTCATGTAAGGTGCCATTCCTTTCTGAATTGATTGAAAGGAATAGCCTCATTATCAAACCCCTTGGATCAACTCTTGGCCCTAAAATCCTGTTCTTTATTAGTGAAAAAAAAATCTTATCAATATGCAAATCTGATCATATTTAAAAGAGCACAAAATAATGTCCAGATTATTTATTTATTTAGGTTCCAATATATACAACCAGGCACACATCCATTCCAAATTTGTATTTGTACAGTGCAATGACATTGGCTATATGTGTGACGATGCTCATTATTTCTCTCTATTGTTTCATCACTATTCATTTAGTATCTCTCTTCCTTAAAGTTCCTACTTCTGCTTTAGATGAACTAGTAAGTTTAAATTTATCTTGAAAATTCTTTATATGAGCTCAGTGCTCAAGAAAGATGATCTGTAGTAATTGGGCTAAACTGTGATTTAGTTTAACCACATCTTCACAGAAGAATTTCAGCTCAGGGTTCAAAGCTGGTTTTCAAGTTCAGACTACTTGACCCGGTCTCAAATAAGTCCCCACCACTTGTCTATTTATCATAATGTGGTAACTTGTGTGTTGCTGTAATGATGAAAGCTATATTTCAAATACTAGCAGGGCCACCTAAAATGAATAGGTTTCAGCCATGCTTTCTAGACTAAGAACAGATTATTAAGATGGAATAAGCTGTCAACTTCAGAGGAATTAGTAGCAGAGAAATCTATGGATAGCACTGAAACATTTCAGATACATCATACTTTATGTATAGAAGCAGAATATTGTCAGAAATTGTGCCAGAAGATGAGTCCTTCAGATTGGAAGGCACATCAAATATGGGAGAGAGTTGGGAGAGAGTTGCCTTCTTGAAGCAGAGTCCGCCATAATGAGAAGAAAGAAGCACAGCCCGCAAGAGTAAGCTGTCCAGACTTTCATTCTCTGATGGGGCATGACTCAAAATGAGAAGAAATAGCTTCAATGATAAATCAATCATTGGAATTTGGGATTATGAAATATGAATCTAGAAAAATTTATGTCAAAAACAAAACAGAACACATAAGAATTTTCATTCAAGGCATTAGTGAGCTGAATAGACTAATATTATGCAATCTGAATCAGAAAATCACATGGTTTCTATCCAGAAATGGCATATTCAAGAGGAGTGGACTGCGTTTATCATCAAAAAGGACATTTTAAGGTATCTCTTGAACTACAAAGATGTCTGTGATAGAATATTATCTACCCAAATACAAAGAAATCAAGTTAGCACAGATATTATTCAAATGCATGCACAAACCACTAAAGCTAGTAATGTAGAAATTAAGTATCTACCAATGCCTTCAATCTAAAATTGATCGAGATGCATTGGTAATCGGTGATTGGAATTCATACGTTGGAAACAAAGAAGGAACAGAAGTTGGAAAATAAGGTCATGGAGATCCATGGTGAGAATTTTGCAAGACCAGATTTCTTCATAGCAAACACCTCTTTCCAAAAACACAAATATCAGCTGTACATATGGAATTCTTCATGTGGAAAATACAGAAATCAAATTCACTACATCTGTGGCAAAAGATGATAGAGAAGCTCAATATAAGCAGCTAAGATCAGATTAGACGCCCACTGTGAAACAGATTGTCAATTGCTTTTATGTAAGTTTAGGTTGAAGATGAAGAAAATTTAAACAAATCCACAAAACCCAAAATATGACCTTAAGTAGATCCTACCTGAATTTCGAGAATATCTCCAGAACAGATTTGCTGTATTGAATATTAATAACTGAAGACCTGAGGAGTTGTGGGAGGATATCAGTAACATCATCCATGAAGAAACCAAAGGTCATTAAGAAGACATGAAAGAAAGAAAAAAACAAAGTGGATGCCAGAAGATACTCTGGACCTTCATCTTGATCTTGATCTTGCTCTTGATCTTAGAGTAGCTAAGGCAACTGGAAGAAATGATGAAGTCAAAGAGTTTAACAGGAAATTTCAGAAGGAAACTCGAGAAAACAGTCAATGGTTATTACAAAATATGTAAAGACCAAGAGTTAGAAAACTATAAGACAATGTTCATCATATCCTAATCAGAAAGAGCTGAAGAAAAATTTCAAGCCTTAAGTTGCTTGAAAGATTCTGTGGGAAAAATGTTTAGGAAGCATCAAAAGATGAAAAAAATACACAAGTCATTACACCAAAAAGATCTAGTGGACTGTTAACTATATCAAGGTCAAGAACCAATCATACTGAAGGAAGAATTTCGAGTTGAAAAAAAGATCAAGATGCATTAGCCAACAACAAGGTGGAAGAACTGAAATGGAAATGTCTCAACTTACTCATGAAATAGGAAATGTCACTACTTACTCATCTCTGCCACACAATTTGGGAAACCAACTTGACCAAATGACTGAAAGAGATCCACATTCTGACATAAGAAAGGTGACACAACAGAACATATAAATTATAGAACAATATCAGTAATATCATAAGCAATTCAAATTTTGCTGAAGATCATGCCAGAGAGCCCCAACGGTATACAAACAAGAATCTGACTTATGTTCAAGCTGGTTCAGAAGAGTATATGGAATAAGTTATAACTGCTGATGTCAGGTGGATTTGTCAGAAAACTGAGAATATGAGAAAGATGTCTATTTTATTGTTTATGCAAGGCATTTGACTATGAAGATAATAACAAAATGTGACTAGCCTTAAGAATAAAGGGATTTCCAATTAATAGTAATTTTGGGGGGGCATGCATCACTGCCTCTGGTGGTCGTGGGCGCTACCCAGTGCTGCTCCTGAGACCCGCCACTGGATTTGAACTGCCAAGCCTGTGGGCTGCAGTCCCACACTTAACCAGTTACGCCACTGGGGCTCAGCCCTATAGTAATTTTTAAAAGGAAAGAAAAATGCTCTGAAAAAAAAAGAACTCTTTTTCACTGTCGATTTTTTAAAAAATAAAATAAATAAATAATTTTAATTTGTTTTAACAAAAAAACGAGGAAAAAAAAGAATGGTAATTCCAGAACACTTCACTGTGCTCCCAGGGAACCTGTTTATGAAACAAAAGGGAGTTGTGCCAACAGAATCAAGGACTATTAAATGGTTTAAACTCAAGAAAAGTGCACTAGGGTTGTAGTCTCTCACCACACTTACTCAATTTGTATGCTGACAAAATAATCAGAGAAACTGGATTGTATGAAGAAGAATGCTGCATCAAGATTAGAAGAAACCTATCGGCAGCCTACACTACACAGATGATGTAACTTTTCTTCCTGAAAATGAGGACTTTAAATAATTGTTGAAGATCAATCAGGAATCACAGTCTTCTGTAAGGGATTACAACTCAATGTCAAAAAGATCAAAATCTCCACAATTGAGCTACTATGTAATATCATGGTAAATGGAGAGAAGATTAAATTTGTCAAAGACCTTGTCTTTCTTAGATCCACAATCAATGCTATAGAAAGCAGTAGTCATGAGATCAAGAGGATGTGCTACATTGAGAGTAAATCTGTTGCTGTACAAGACCTCTTTACAGTGCAATTCTAGGGTGCAACAGACCCAAACTATGGTATTTTCAGTTCCCTCCTATACATGTGAAAATTGGATATTGAACAAAGAAAACCAAGGAAGAAATGATGCATTTGAATTATGGGGCTGACAAAGAAAATTGAAAGTGCAATGAACTACCAAAAGAACCAACAAATCTTGATATATGTACAACCAGAATGCTCCGTAGAGACAAAGATGGTAAGACTTTGTCTCACATACTTAGGATAGGTTATCAGGAGAGAACAGTCCCTGGAGAATGCATCATGCTTGGTAAACTAGAGGGGCAGAGGAAAAGGGCAAGGTCGTCACCAAGATGCATTCAAATAATGGCTAAGTCGATGGGCTCAAACATAAGAACAATTGTGAATATGGGACAGGACCGGAATGTGTTTTGTTCTTTTATACATAGGGCCTGTATGAGTTGGAACTGACAGAAGACATTTAACAACTACAGCAAAGCGAGCCCTGCAAAACTAAGTCCGCTTTCAACTTTACCTTCCATCCTATTCTTCCTCTCAGTGAACCCCAGGTATACTAGTCTTCCTATTCCTTAAACATGTCCTACCATTTCCCATCACAAACGTTTGTGCATGTTGCTTTATTTGACTTCCTCACTTCTCCTCCCTTCCCTTCCCTTGCTTTGCATACCAGGTGTAAATCTCACTTAGTCATGATGTAATACTTATTTGATACGATAAGGGACTGACTAAGATACCATTGAGAATTTTTGCATTTAGGTTCAATAAGAGACATTGGTAAATAATTTTAAGTTTAGTAATATCTTTGTTGCTTTTGCCTTTGTGATTATTCTTACCTTATAAAATAAATTTTAGAGTATTCCATTATTTTCTATGTTCTTGGATACTTTGAGATTTGATGGCACCTCTTCTCTGAATATTTGGCAGATTGCACCAGAGAAGTCAACTGACCCAGGAATTTTCTTGCTATTAGGATAGTCAAAATGAATTTCTTCTTTTGTTATAGGTCTGGTCCTCTTCTCTCCCCTCCCTTCTCCTCATCCCCCCTTCCCTTTCCATCCCTCTTCATTTCTCTCCCCATTTCTCTCTCTGAACTTGTCAAGTCATTCAACCCAATTATCTTTCCTCCAATAAACCTTCCCTAGAGTAAACATATAAACTGGCAACCTAACCAGGATAATTTTGATGGCTATTATACTATCAGAATTAAGTTGGGACTACTGGCTGTAATTCTTTTCTCTCTTTTCTTAACTCACGTTGATATACTCATAACTTAATCCTATATGGTAGAAAGTAGGGGTGGGGATGGGGCATAGAGATGTCCTTGGTTAATAAAATGAAGTCATTTCACCCACCCCTACTCCCTTAAGGACAAAATTCAATTAAATTCAAATTTTGGCCACCTCAAGTATTCAAAAGGAAAGAAATTCATTCATCTCCAAATTGCCATATGTGAGAGAGTTAGAATGGAAAAGAAGTTATGTTCACCACTGGCTTGGGTGCCTAGGAACAAATAACATATATATGTGAGTATAAGCTGAGGCACCTAATTTTACAGCAAAAACTGCATAAAAATGTGCTGAAAAACTTAGCCTATCCTTGAGTATATGTGTTACATCTGATATATCTATTTTAGTTTTATTTTTAAATACAGATTTTTATTTGCATCTTGATCATAAAAAAATACATGCTTTTGAAGCTATGAAACCAAACACAAAAGATCAGCAAATGGTAAAAGAGAAAAACTCTTCCATGATCTGTTCTCCTTTAACAGAGTCACTAAGCCAGTAGTCATTGATTCAGTGTGACCCAGTAGCATAGTATTCCAACGGGTTATGTATGGATGGCTGTGATCTTTTCTAAGAAATTCACCAGGCATTTCTTTTGAAATGGTTGGGCTTGAATCTATCCATTTTCAGTTGGAAACTGAGCACATAATAATTTGTTCCATCCAGGGCAATATATCAATATATTGTTGATAACCAAGACTACCCAAGCCTTGCTCTAGGTATAAATGGAACTTTTTACAGGATAAAATAGGTCATATCAAAATACATCCTGTACAAGAGAAAACCAAACCCCAAACCACACTCGTCATCATCAAGCCGATGCTGACGCATACTGAACCTCAATGGGTTTCCAAGCCACTGCTTATGGGAGTAGAAAGCCGAGTCTTTCTTCTGTGGAGCCGCTAGTGGTTTCCATTTGCCAACTACATTGACCTACTACACCACCAGGGCAAAATCATGACCAACTGCACTCAGTATACTAGTAAGAGATATATTTGGATAAAGAGTAAAACAGTGCTTGCATCTAAGAGGTAGCTCCGTGCTACCAGCTGCATCATGGGAATACTAAGAAATTAGCCTGGCATTCAAAGTTAGGCATTGCTGTTCCCTTAAATAATGCAAAGAATATCAATATCAGTTAAGTCAGTCTGTGATCATGATCAAGATTTAAAAATCTACTGCATAATCTTGTTGGAACATAGAGAAAATATTGTGTAAGCTGAAGCACAATTAATCAAACATGCCTCATCCTGACAAATATGATGGCTGCTGGTTCTTTGTCAATTACAGTTTTTGTATCGATCTAGTCCTCACTCCCATGTAAACTGTATGAAGATATCCTTTCATAGAATTATCCCTTTTCTTCACAACATGCAATTCAGAACCAAGCCCTCTTCCCTTAAATTCTCCCTCAAGCCCCTTCAAAAAGGTCAAATTTCTAACAAGTTTGGGGTTTCCTTCATCTTACTAAGTAATCAACCTCAAGAGAGTTCTTAGTGGTTAGAAGAGGAACTGATATCTTAGATGCCAACATGCACAGATTAACTTAATGTTTGTTTTAAAAATCATTTTATGGTGCTTTGTTTCTTAGAAGCGTGGATGGCAAGACTTCAACTTCTTGCTTTGGACATGTTATCAGGATAGACCCATTGATAGAAAGCGATATCACGGTGATAACTTAGAGAGCCAGTAAAAACAAGCAAAGCCCTGGATGAGATGAACTGACCTGATACCTGACACATTGAATGCAAACATCCCAGTGACCCTCTGGAAACACGGGGCTGGGCAAGTTTCATCACATCGGTTGCCAGGATCAAAGCCAACTGCATGTCAGCCAGCAACAAGAGCAGCATTTTCAAGACATACAGAGAAGAAGCAAAGCATCAAGAGCAACAGAAAGGCAAATGCCTCAGGAGTGGTGACCTCAATTTTTTAAGTTAGCTAACAATATTTATATTCCAAGGATATTTTTGGACATTAAATGAGATGATACAAAGAGAAAAAAGGTCCTTGCATTTATGTTGGCCACAAAATATGTATGACTGGGTGATAATAACTTATACTGTTGGTAATAGTACTTCGTTTTTCTGTCACATTGTTAGCTCTATTGCTCCCAGTTCTGTCTTTTGTAAATTAACTAATAAGTTAACTAAATTTATGTCTCCTAAGCTTAACAACATAACTTAGTACCGTCATACTAAAGGTTAAGGAAATTGAAGTAATATGTGCCTAGATGGCTAGTCTGGAAAGGAAACATATCTTCCATACTACTCTCTGCCCTGTGGGCTTCCTAAGTATCAAATTTGCCTCACAAGCACTTGCAAGCACCTCATGGCAACATCTGGCTAGTCCAACGTCTGGCCGCATTTTGTCTAGGTTTCTGCCTTGGAGAATCTGAGGATATTCCAATACTGTAGAGCTTACCCAGAGCTTTGGCATACCGCATTTGATAAAAACCTCTGGATTCCATCATAAAGAAAACGGGTGAAAATAAAGAGGCGGCAGAGGGAAACTCTGATGGGTGAGCAGGCAGATTCCATGGACCAATCTCCCCTTATAAAAAGAGATGTTTATTGCCTGCTGCTCAGCTGAGGGAGTGCATTTGAAATGCCAAAGAAAGTAGTTTGTGGCTGAGGGGCTAGGGCTCAGTCTGGATAAGACATTTGGCATGGTCAGCCCTAAAATGGCAAGAAGTCTGCTTTCCAAACAGCAGCTGTGAAAAGAGGCTGAGTTTGTTAAAACTTATTTGGCCTCCCTGCCATCTCTCACTGCACCCCTTCAGCACTCTCCCAGGCACAGTGCCCTCTTTGTAATCCAAAGAAGGGGAAGAGAAAGGGAGGCAGGCAGTGGTTGGCAGTTGGGTGGAGGTGGAGGAATCAAGCAGGGAAGGGATGGGCTGAGAGAGAAAGAAAAGGAGGGAAAGAATCTGGAAGAATGAAATGGAAGAAACTTGTAGAAAAGATTAGATTTATTTTTTGAATCAACAAAAATTCTTACTCAAGGTAACACTAACATAGGAATCATTCACAACTGAAACCTAGCTCCTGTCTTCATAGATATTATTGTTTTATTAAGAATCTACAGGTATACTTTTATTACTATTATTTTTCCTTTATCAAAGCTCTTGATATTATTCTATCATTAAAGTTAGGTAACATTAAAGTTCAAATATCCTTCCCCATTTCAAGCAACCACATTCTAATTTACCAAACACACAACATAAAAAAATTAAATAATTGGCTTAAGAACACCTAGGTAGTTGATGACTGAGAATATATTAAATGACTGACCTCCTGAATCCAACCCAATGCTCTATGACATGCTTCCCACGGTGCCTGACATGTTGTCAAACTACCACTTGCCATTCAGTCAACTCTGATCTGGGATGTCCCACATGGGCAGAGTAGGGCTGTGCTCAGTAGGATTCTCACCCAGTGGCATCACCTGAGAAGATTCTCCCCAGTCACAGTGAATATTTTTGAAAAGGCAATTTTGTTTGATCTTTGGCTTTTCTGATGGCTGATTTAAGAAAACAGGTTGAGGCTGTGAAATTTTGCTTTCTGCTCAGGAAAAATGCCACAGAAACAGTTGTGATGCTGAACACAGCTTTCAAAAACAGCCCACTGTTTTTCCCACTGGGAAAAATTCAAGTACTCAAGTGGTTTTCTGATATCAAAAAGGGTAGGATATCTAACAAATCTTGTTCTGAATGTACGTCAATTCCAAGAATTGATGAAAATGTTTACAAAATCTGTGCACTTGTGCTCAAAGACCAGTGAGGGATCATGGAAGAGATAGGGAAGCTATCTATACTATTTTGGAGTTCAGCTCAACTAATTTTAATGAAAGATTTGGGAATGAGAAGGGTTGCTGAAAAATGTGTACCTTGGGTTCTGATTGACCAGGAAAAAGACTATCGACAGTGAATATGTCCTACTTTGAGAGAACAGCCACCCAGATGTTTTTCCAAGGTCATTACTGGTGATAAGACATGATGCCATTCTTAAGACCAGGAAAGCAAACATCAATCAAGCCAGTGGAAGACTCCATTGTCACCTCACCCAAAATATGGTCATCAAATCAAATCAAACATCAAGATGATGTTCATTTGTCTGTATTTTTATGTGAGGGAGACAGATAGTGCATGTGGAGTTTATTCTATCCATTCAGACTGTTAATTAAGCTTTCTGCTTAGAGATTCTGAAAAGGTTACACAATAGCAGGTGACCAAAAAAAAAAAGGCCTGATTTGTGACAAAAAGGGGACTCATTTTGCCAATACAACAAGGAATCTTCTCACGCAGCCATCTCATTGTCCATTTTTGGCAAAAACAAAACAAAACAAAAAAACAGCATTCCTCTCTTGTCTCAGGCACCTAACTCCCCTGACCTTTCTGTGCGCAACTTCTCTATGTTTTCATGAATAAAGAGAGCCATAGAAGGACAGCTATTTGTTGATGTAGAAGAGGTAAAGACAAAAATAACAGAGGTGTGATGAGCTATCCAAACAGATGAGTTTGAAAAGTGTTTCTAAGAATGGAATCACAGATCTAACAAATGTATGAAGTGTAATGGAGAGTACTTTGAAAGTGATGAGGTTGTTTTGTAAAAAAAAAAAAAAACTAAAACTAAAATACAAAACTTTGAAAAAAATTCTGATGCTTTTGCAGGGTACTCTTTTTTATATTGCCAGATTTTTCTTTCCAGGCACTACTGTGTGAACTCAAACTTCTGGCATTTCAGTTAACAGTTGCCCTCACTGCCCCACCAACAGTCTCAGAGACACAAGGAGAACTCAGTAATTGTTTGAAAACCTTGACAATTGCAAGCAGATTATGTAGACATTAAGAAGCCAGACTGGCCTAGTGGTTTTACTAAATGAGTTGCTAACTGTAAGTTCAGCAGGTCAAAACCACTAGCAGAGTCACGGAAGTAAAATAAGAATTTCTGCTCTGGTAAAGATTTGCAGCCTTGGAACCCAAAGAGAGAGTTTTACTCTGCCCTGTGGGACTGTTATGAGTCAGTCGTTACTTGATAGCAGTGAATTTGAGAGTTCGCTTAGATAAATTTTTCCAATCCCATAGTAAATAGTTAGGAAGTACCTCATGATTTCATGAAATATTTGGTGGGGATGAGGGTGCAGTGGGAAACAATTGAGGTTGTTCCAAGCAAGTATGTGGAAAGAAGCAAATGCTGCTTAACTGAGGTGCTGAGAGGGGCCCTGCACACAGCTTTTCAGTAAGGTCACCTCAACAGACACTCAATTCCACAGTACATTTTATCTTTCAAAGACAATTCGTCTCTTTAAAAAATGTATCTCTTTAAGACGCTGATGAAAGCTATGAGGGGAAAAATAAGTACAAACTTGAAAAGTTTTGTATTTGGTTCTAAGGGTTAAGCCTCCACATAATGTCAAGTACGCTTTGGAAGATGAAGAAAAGATAAACAGAATTCCTTTTTCTACAGTTAAGATTTTCAGAGAGTGAGGTTTTGATCTTCAATTAATCTCCCTGCTGACTTGCTGCTTTGTGTGTCAGCATCTTCTCTAACCTATTTAGCGAGCAATGGTGCAAATACATACTGGGTCAGAAGTGGAGAAATAGGACAGAAGTTGGGGGAAGGGTGCAGCAAATGTGTAGGCAAGAACCTAGAATCCCTCATTAGGTCGGCCTCAAATTTCTCATAGTAAATGGCAAAAGGAATCTGGATGTATTAATAGAAGCAGAGATCCATCCAAGCACTGAGATTATGTACTGGGAAAATTTAATATCCTCCACATTCTCCATTAGGCATCAGCTGTTCTATGTATTTATAAAAACAGCAGAATTATTATAAGTACCATGGTAAAATATTAAACCACAGTTGTTCTTAGGAATATTTTGCTATATACCAGTAGGATAGGCAGAGTTCTATAACTCATCAAGAAAACACACTCAAAACGTGGAAAGAGTAGGTGCAAAATAGGTCTGAAGTTGTAGGGGATAGGTAAGATATTGTTTCTGAAATGGTATTTAACCTTAGAATGTGAAATGGCAGTTAGCCTTAGAACATAGGCTTTCCTCTTGCCTCTTCAGCTAAAGCAGCCATTCTTCAGCCTTGGATGATCCAAAACCAAACCCACTGCCATTAAATAGATTCCAACCTTTGTTAAATTGGCAAAAGGCCAGCTGCTGAAGTTGTTACGTATAAACCCTTCTGCTGTATTTGGTTCTTTAGTTTGGAGGTTTAAGGTCATGATTTTATGGGACATCCCAGTTAAAAGGCATAACAAAGTGTTCAATGCTTCTGTTTTATCTTCACAGTGCTCAAGGTATCAAATGCTGGCAAGTGGACATCCAAGTCACAACTGCTATCTAGAACAGGAGAGGAACAGAGCAACAAAGGAGAGAGACAGGAGTGTGAGCAGAAAATCAAGTGTGTGACTCCTTGCCTCCATGAGCCACTGCCACCTTTGTCAGGAGACCATAACAATTGAACAGTCTCAGGCTACCATTACAGAATATTTTAAACAAAGACTCTATTGAGGAACCCTCCTGGCAAAGGCAGAATATAATTTTAAATTCTCATGGACTCAGTTTCCTGGAGCCAAAGAGGACCAATGTAGTTCTGAAAGTGTTGCTCTGAAATAATCTTTAAACCCCCCAAGCAAATTATATATATTCAGTTCATTAGTAAAAAGGGTCTACCTTGAGTATCATGTTCTTCTCAGACCCATGTGTATGGGATAAAATTGCTTAACAACCAACTGGAAAGATTAGATAGGAACCCAGAGGTCACTGGCCTCTTATCTTTCAGATTATTTTGTACCTACTCCTTTAGACAATTTCAGTGTAGACCAAGGAAATAGTTCACCATGCACAATAGGGTTTCATTGTAAGAAATGGTTTTGTAATGCTATATTAAAGTAAAATGCATTTCCTTTTTGTAGGATATGTTGTGATTTTACCAGGGAAATATGGTTGTGAATCTCAAAAAAGAAAAAACTGTGTGAGGGATAAGGGGTGGGGGCAGGTGTAGTATGTGAGAATATTTAAAATTCAATGTTCAAAATGTCCATTACTAGAGAGAATTAAGTCTTATGCTTTTAAAATAGATTTTTAAGTCATTTTATTGGGTGCTTTTACAGCTTTTATACATTTCATGCATCAATTGTATCAAGCATACTTGTACATATGTTGCCATCGTCACTTCCAAAACATTTTCTACTTGAGTCCTTGGTATAAGTTCTTATTTTTTCCTTTCCATCCTCTACTTTCCTATGCTTGTGAATCCTTGATCAATTTTATATTGTTATTATTATTTTGTATCTTACACTGTTCATTGTCTTGCTTCACCCACATTTTTGTTATTTATCTCCTTTAGAGGATGGGGGACATATATCCAATCTTGTGATAGGTTCTCCCTTTCTCACCCTTACCTCTCCCAGATTATCCCCCTACCTTTATGATATTGATGCTCCCACTACTGTTCCTGAGGGGGTTATCTTTCCTGAATTCTGTGTGTCAAGAGGTCTTATCTGCACCAATGTGTGGTCTCTTGTCTAACCAGATTTGTAAGGTGGACCGGGTTGGTGGGGGGAGGAAGTATTCAGGAATTCAATGAATGATGTGTGCTATATTACACTTTGATTGAATCATCCCTTCCTTTTAACACTCTGTGGGGGGATATCCAATTTTCTACAGATGGCCTTTGGATCTTCACTCCAACCCTCCCCGTTGACTTTGATATAGTTGTTTTACATAGTGTCTGGTGTCTTAAAGGCTTGAAGTCAAACAAGTGGCCATGTAGCAGGGAAGCAAATAAGCCCATATGGAAGAAGCAAAGCAGCCTGTATGGTCATGAGGCATTGGCGGGATCAGGTATCAGGTATCAACAGATGAAAAATGGATTTTTAGATTGAATAGTTCTCATCCTTTAGTAAACTGGGTTCCAAAGACTATTACAAATTATTTAACCTACTAAACCCCCAACTCATTACTGTTGATCAATTCTGGTGCATAGAGACCATATGGAACAAAGTAGAACTGCCCCTATGGATTTCATACACCATAACTCTTTACAGGAGCAGACAATCTCATCTTTGTCCTGTGGAGAGGCTGGTGGGCTTGAACTGCTGGCATTATGATTAGCAGTCCAACACTGCACCACCACATCTCCTTACAGAGTCCTTTAACAATTCAAAGCTTTTAATGTCTATTTCCTCCCATCAACAGCTCACCATTCCTTTGCCCCACTTTAATCTTTAGAGATTGTCCAGACATATTAGTTGTATTTTTGTTCCTTCCATTACAAGCTCCTCTTCCATTACAAGTTACTCTTCTGAAAAGGCTTCTCTTCCATCTTCTATTCCTTCACACCTACGGATACAGTCTTCCCCAGTTCTCCTTACTTGGTCCAAAACACTTGTGCAGTTGTACAGAATGTCAAACTCATCAGTGTGCAGCACTAGTATGCAAATCCTTCAAGGATATAGCATTTTTTTAAATTTGTTCTTCCAGAGACTAAAACAGTGCTAGCAATATAAAAGATGACTCAGCACATTGTCTGAAGGAATAAATGGGAAGAATTGCTATTAAAATGTATTGTTAGACAAGTGTAAAGTACATAAATTCACCAGTAGTTTCAGTTGATAGAAAAAAAATATTTTTAGAAAGAAGAAATTCGAGAGGTTTTTACAGGAAGAAGGATTAATGAGTAAATGTACACTCTAAAGTATCTGGGGTCTTGAAGGCTTGAAGGTAAAAAAGCAGCCATTTATCAAAGAGGAAGCAGAGTCCACAGGGAAGAAGCACACCAACCTGTGTGATCATGAGGACTCAAAGGGAGAACGTATGAAGCATCAAAGAACAAGAATCACATCACTATGAATGTGGAGGAGTGCAGAGTGGGAACTCTAGATCTATTGTGGGCAACCGGACATTCACTTACAGAAGAGTTGCAAGGAGCATATGGACCACTCAGGCCAGGAAGAATGAAACATGCAACTTTGCTCTTGTTCTTAAATACCTCCTCCCCCCAACGCTCAAGATCCCAATTTTACCTTACAAATCCCGCTGGTCTGGAAGAGGTACACTGGTACAGAGGGCATCCGGAAATACAGGGAATCCTGAACAGATGTATCCCTAAGGACCAGTAGTGAGAGTGGTGTTATCGAATGAGTGGCGGGAAGGTGGGATAGAGAGGGGGAGCCAATTATAAGGATCTACACATAGCCTCCTCTCTGGAGGACAGGCAGCAGGTGAAGGGAGACATCAGGCAGTGCAAGGTATGACAAAATAATAATAATAATTGATAAAGTATTGAGGGCTGGTGGGGGAGGGAGGAGTGGGGAAGGAGGGGAAAAGCTGAAAATCTGATGTCTAGAGCTCAGGTGAAAAACAGATATTTGGAGAATGATGATGGCAGCAGCCATGTGAAAGTGTTTGGAAATATGTGTGTCTATATATATACATATATATACACATATATATATATCATGAACCACAAATGAAATGATAAAAATAAATAAATATTGCTTGAGAATTTCACATGGCTATTAGAAGATAAAAAACATTTTCTAGTCTACTTTACTTGAATATTTACTTCTCATGAGTCTTCAATATTCACACATAAGGATATTGTATTCCGGTTCTCTAGAGAAACAAAAAGGGAGCCACTTTTGCTGCCTGCAGGGAAGGGCAGTTATCCAAAAGCGCCAGCTGCCCTGTGGGAGAAAGCTGAGGCACTCTACTCCTGTCGTCTCAGAAGCCCCCAGGGACAGTGCTACCATGTCCGATAGGACTACTAGGAGTCAGAGTTGAGTTTATAGCAGTGAAATAAGATGTGTGTGTGTGTGTGTGTGTGTGTATGGTTACAAGCAGCCTTAAAAAAGGTATTGGGAAGGAGAGCAGTCAAGATGGCGCCAAGGTAAGCAGCCTGTACCAGGCGCTCTGGTGAGTTGGTGTCTGGGAGGTCAAGGGGAAGAGTTCCGGTGAGTGGAAACATCCTTACAACCCAGGAGGGGACCCTGCCCCACTCCAACTTTTTCTTAAGCCCAGGTATCTAAGTCTATATATCGGAGATTTCCCGCCGGCAGCAAGACCTTTGTGTAACTCCGCATCAGACCGTGACTCCCCCAGTCCACCGCCTCGCCTGACCGCTGCCCCAGGAACAGGACGGCCAAGTTGTGGAGCGTCCCAGGACAATTTGTGATCACTACATAGCAAAGGCCCACTCCCCACTCCCACGTAGGGGAACCTCTCGTCTCCCACGGGCCCTCGGTACAGGGGTTAACAGCGACTGCGCTCGGCTCCCTCCCTCCGACCCTCCAGACCCCAAAAAAGGGATAGCCTTGACTGCCTGGACTGAGGCACCCAGCACCGGTGCCGAGGCTGCCTCCAGCACCCATGCGGCTGTACTTGCTCCCTTCCTGGTTGGTGGCCTGGCTCCCGCCATTACTGAGGTCCCATTCAGAGGGAGCTGCCGTCTCCCCTGCACTGCACCCTGCCCCGGCCTGGGTCGTGGGGAAGACCAGGTAGTCGGGCTCTTTACCTTGCCGGGAGCCACCCCTGTGGAGCGTGGGAGGTGATATGGGGCCCGTTTCTCCCTGTGGGAGAGCGTGCGCCGCCCCTGTGTGGCTGGCAATCGACTCTGATCGCACTGGAACCGATGGTGCCATTTCGGCCCGCGCGGAGTTCGGATAAGCTGCGCGCCATCCTACTTTTCCTTAACTGCGCTCTGGTATAGCAGGCCTGTGTTGAGACGGGCGATCCGGCAGTGCCTGAACGCGTAGAAGCTGGAACTGGGACCCGACCAGCTTCTTACCATTCCTACCCACCTCCCCATATATTTTTTTCATTTTATTTTTCATTTATCTTTTTAATTTTATTCTTTTTTCTTTTTTTCTCTCTCTCTCCCTTTTCGCCTGCGTGCGCTCTGGTATAGCAATTGGGCAATGCCTGAACGTGTAGGGCCTGGAATTCGGTGAGATCAGCTTCACGCGGTTTTACCTCCCAGCTCTTTTCCCTCTCTGCTTTTACCCTGCATCCTGCTTTGGTATACCGCAGGCGATCGGACAGTGCCTGAGCATGTAGGGGCTGGAACTGGGACCCGACCATCTTTTTGCCATTCCTACACGGCCCCATTGATTTTATTTATTTTTTCATTTTATATTATTATTTTTTTCTTTTTTCTCTCTCTCTGTCCCTTTCCCTGCCGCATACGCTCTGGTATACCAGGTCTCTGTTGGTACGGGCGATTGGGCAGTGCCTGAATGCATAAGATCTGGAACTGGGACCCAAGCAGCTTCTTCCCATACCTACCTCCTCCCCCATTTATCTTTTTCTTTCTTTCTTTTCTTTTTAATTTAATTTTATTTGTTTTTTATTTATTTTCTCTCTCTCTCTCTCTCTCTCTCTCTCTCTCTCTCTCTCTCTCTCTCGCTTTTTCCCCGCGTGAGCTCTGGTATAGCAGGCCTGTGGTGTTACAGGCAATCAGGTAGTGCCTGAATGTGTAGGGCCTGGAGTTCAGGCCAACCAGCTTCTTGTCATTCCTACCCCCCCTTTTTTTTCTTTCTTTTTTTCTTCTCCTACTCTCCCCCCTCCCCCATTGCATGTGGTTTTGGTATAACAAGACTGTGCCTGTGTGGGCGATCAGGTAGTGCTGAACACATAGGAGCTGGAATTTGGACCCGACCAGCTTATGCCATTTTCGGCCCCACCCCACCCTTTTTTTTTCTTTCTTCTTTTTTTCTCTTTCTACTTTCTTCTTTTTTTTCTTTTTCTTCTTTCTCATTTCTTCCCTTCTACCCCCCCACCCACACTGCAGGCTGCAATAATATAGCAGGTTTGTGTCGACACCAGAAATCGGACTCTGCTGAATGCAGAGGGGCTGGAATTCAGACCTGACCAACTTGGTGCCTTTTTTCCCTGACCTTTCTTCTCCCTCTTTTTACCCTGCATGCTGTAGCAGGCACGTGTTGGCACAGGTGATCAGACTGTAAATGAACGTGTAAAGGTTGGATATCGGACCGGATCAGGTTTGCGCCATTCCCTTTCCTTCCTTTCCTCCCCTTTCTTTCACACTGCTTGCCACTCTGGTTCAGCAGGTCTGTGTTGACACCGGCAATTGGTTTGTAGCTAAACGTGTAGGGGCTGGAATTTGGACACGACCAGCTCTGTGCCATCCGTCCCGCCATTCTCCATTTTTTTCTTTCTTCTTTTTCGTTTTTGTTTTCTTTTCTTTTTCTCTTTGTTCTTTTTTCTTTCCCTGTTTCTCTGCTTTTTCCTTTTTTTTTCCTCTTTGCCGGAGTGCTGCCCTGGTGTAGCAGGTCTGGTTTGCCACTGGCAATTGGACTGAACCTGAACACATGAACACATGCCGCTCTCTTGAGGCGCCTGATCTGCTCCGCGGGATTCCGATCAGTCAAATTGTGCCTAATTGTACTATTATTTTCTCCTTTCTTTTTCCTCTACGTTTATTTCTTTTCCTTTTCACCCCTTTTCCTTTCTCCCCGCCCTCGTGCACCGCTCTTGAGTCTGGTTTTGCACTGCGGTCCTCCCCCCACCACTACTAGGTGGGGAGCCTGGCCACTTGAGTCTGGCTCTGCCCTGCGGTCCTTCCCCTGCCTCTCCTAGATAAGAAGCCTGGACGCTTGCGTCTGGCACTGCCCTGCGGTCCTACTCCGGCCTCTCCTAGCTGTGGAGCCTGGCCCCTTGAGTTTTAACTGCCCTGCGATCCTCCTCCAGCCTTCCCTAGCTGAAGAACCTGGCCACTTGAGCCTGGCTCTGCCTTGTGGTCCTTCTCCTGCCTTCCCTAGCTTGGGAGCCTGGCCTCTGGAGTCAAGCACTGTCCCACCGACCTCCTCCCACCTTCCCAAATGAGGAAGCCAGGTCTCTTGAGTCATGCACCGACCCTAGCTAGATGGCGCCGATCTTGTACTGCCTGGGGAGCTGCCACCCATATTATCTAGTGTTGAGTCCTGAGCTGCCCAACACCAATCACTCTGAAAGTACACAAGGGTCTTTGGTTACAGAGGAACAGGGCAAAAACCTCTTCAAAGGCATCACTCAAACAACAGAATGCCACATCAATAATAATAAGTAGACAAGAAAGAAAAACCACAGCAATAGATCTCATTACACTCATAGAAGAATCTGATATGGATATGACACAAAAAGAAATTCTTAGAAGATTGATAGGAGAAATAAAAGAGATGAAGGAAGCTACACAGACAAAGGATGCAATGATACAGGGGATGAAATCCACAAGAGAAGGGATGAAGCCCACAGTAGAGGGAATGAGGATCAAGCATCAGTGGGAAATACAGAAGTGAACAGGAGAAATAGCAGAGGCTGCGTGCAGGGTTGCTGATCTCACAAATAGACTGGATAAGGCTGACACTCGTATCAGTGATCTTGAAGATAAACAAGTTGACCTCAATAAGCGTGAACAAGATACTAAAAGAGACAGAAGAAAACCTGAGGTCAATGGGTGATGCTATGAAAAGGAACAACATCCGAATCATTGGCTTCCCAGAACAAGACACGATGAAGAAATCAACAGCTAATTTAACATGAGAATTTCTGAAAGAAATTTTCCCCAACCTAATGAGAACCAGCCTATTATACAGGAAGCAGAGAGGACACCGAGTAGACTAGACCCCAGGAACAACTCACCAAGACATATAATAGTTAAACTATCCAACTTCGAGGAAAAGCCAAAATCCTGAGAGCAGCAAGAGAAAAGAGGATGGTCACATATAAGGGCTCGCAGGTAAGAATATGTGCAGCCCTATCAACAGAAACCATCAAGAGTGAAGAGAGTGGACCAATACCTTCCAGAAGTTGAAGGAAAACCACGCCTCCCCAAGAATTCTTTACTCTGCAAAACTATCTATCAAGATAGATGGGGAAATAAGGGTCTTCCAAGATAAGGAAAAACTCAAAGAATATGCCACGATACACCCTACCCTGAGGAAAATCCTTGTTGACTCACTATGGCCAGAAGACCAACACCACCAAGAATAAACAGGAGAACATCATGTACTCCAACCTCATCCAGGAGCCAACAGACTAACCCCAATCACCAAGAACATATGGCTACAGGTAGAAAACATAGCAATAAAGAAGCTCCCAATGAAAACACAACAGAGATATGAAAAGGAGAACAAGAAAACGCACACACCAAGAAACACAAAAGACCAGCAATGAACCCACAGATTGGGATCATAACTCTAAAAGTCAATGGCCTGAACGCCATCATTAAAATAAAAAAGTTGACTGACTGGCTTGGAAAACAAAATGCTTCAATCTGTTGCCTGCAGGAAACATATCTTAAGCTTGCAGACAAAAATAAACTAAGAATAAAAGGCTGGAAGAGGATATATCAGGCTAATGGTGAATCAAAAAAAGCAGGGGTCACAATCCTAATCTCAGATAAAACAGACCTCAAGATTCAAGACATAAAAAGAGACAAGGAATGGCACTTTAAAATGTTCAAGGGTACACTTCACCAGGAACAAGTGAGCATAATAAATACATACGTGCTAAATGAGAGACCCATGAAATTTGTTAAACAAGCTATTCAGAACATGAAAAAAGGTGTTACAGACTCAACAATTATAGAAGGAAACTTTAACACACCACTATTAGAGAAAGACAGATCTTTGGGAAAGAAGCTCAGCAAAGAAGCTATAGAACTAATACCACAATAAGACGACTAGATTTGGTAGACATATTCAGGGCCTTCCATCCAAATGCAAAAAACTACACATTCTTCTCATGTCCATATGGCACATTTTCAAAAATTGACCACATCCTGGGACACAAGTCAAGCATAAGTAAATTCAAACACATAGAGATCATATAGATATCCTTCTCTGATCACCTTGCCATAAGGCTGGAGATTAATAAAAGAACCAGTAGTGAAACAAGGGCAAAGAGTTGGAGGATGAACAACGAACTTCCGCGGCATGAGTGGGTAATAACCCAGATTAGAAGGGAGATCAAAACATTTCTAGAAATTAATGAGAATGAGAATACTTCATATCAAAACCTCTGGGATACTGTGAAGGTAGTTATCAGAGGTAGCTTGATTGCAATAGGAGCATATATGAAAAAGGAGGAGAGTCTTATGGCAGACATGCTCTCACAAAAGCTATAACAGAACCAGCAGAATAATCCCTCCAACAGTAAAAGAAAAGAAATGATTAAAATTAGCGCAGAGTTGAACCACTGGGAAGACAAAAAAAATGCAAAATATTAATGCAGCAAAAAGCTGGCTCTTTGAAAGGATCAATAAAATTGACAGTACAATGGCAAATCTGACCAAAGAAAGGAAAGAACAAGCAGCAATAGACAGGATGAGCAATGAAATGGGGGAAATCACAACAGACCCTAAGGAAATTATACAGATTATCACAAAGTACTATGAAAATCTGTACTCCAACAAGTTCAACAATCCGGAAGACATGGAAAAATACCTAGAAAAAAAATCCCTCCCTAGACTGTCCCAGATAGCGGTCAAGGAACTAAACAAACCCATAACAAGAGAAGAGATAGATATGGTTGTCAAGAATACACCAACAAAAAAAGCCCCTGGACCAGATGGCTTCATTGGGAATTCTATAACGCTTTCAGGGAGGAGTTGGCACCAATCCTCCACAAAGTTTTCCAGAGTATAGAGGAGAATGGAAAACTCTCCAACTCATTTTATGAAGCCAGTATAACTTTGATACCCAAACAGGGAAAGGATCCCACAGGAGTAGAGAACTATAGACCAATATTGCTAATTAACATAGATGCAAAGATGTTAAACAAGATATTGGCCAATAGAATACAAAAATATATAAAAAGCATAATCCACCAGGATCAGGTAGGATTCATCCCAGAGATGCAGGGATGGTTTAACATCCATAAATCCATCAATATTATACATCATCTTGATAAGATGAAGTATAAGAACCATATGATAATATCTGTAGATGCAGAGAAAGCATTTGACAATATCCAGCACCTTTTCTAATCAAGACACTCAGACAGAAATAGAAGGACAGTTCCTCAAGTTAATACAAACTATCTATGAGAAGCTGACAGCTAACATAATAGTCAATGGAGTAAAGACTAAATCAATCCCACTGAAAAAGGGGACTAGACAAGGATATCCCTATCCCCACTACTATTCAATATAGTACTGGAGGTTTAGCAAATAACATAAGACAACAAAAAAACATCCAAGGTATCCAAATGGGAGAGGAGGAGGTCAAATTATCATTATTCGCTGATGACATGATCCTGTCCATCGCAAATCCCAAGAGCTCCACATCTGGAGTACTAACAGCGATAGAGGAACAAGGAAGAGTGGCAGGATACAAGATCAAAAAGCAGAAGTTAATTGGTCTGCTGTACACAACTGACAAGAACACAGAAGAGGAGATTAAGAAAGCAGTAGCATTCACAATAGCCAAGAATAAATTTAAGTACCTTGGGATATATCTAAGCAAAAAAAAAAAAAAGGTCTATACAAGGAAAACTACAAAACCCTACTACAGGAAACGAAAAGTGACCTCCACAAGTGGAGGAATATCCCATGCTCATGGATTGGGAGACTCAATATAGTAAAGAAGTCTATCCTACCCAGGACACTTTATAAGTTCAATGCGATCCCAATCCAAATACCAATAACCTTCTTCTGAGAACTGGAAAAACTGACAAACAACTTCATATGGAAAGGGGAAAAGTCCAGAATTAGCAGGGATCTCCTCAAGGATAAGAACCCAGTCGGAGGACTGGCTTTACTTGATTTTCACACTTACTAAAAGCCACAGTGGTCAAAACAGCATTGAACTAACATAATGACAGATACACAGATCAATGGAAAAGAATAGAAAACCCAGAAATAAAACCATTAGCATATAGGCAACTGATTTTAGACAAGGGCCCCAAAAGCATCAAGTGGGAGGATGATGCCCTTTTCAACAAATGGTGCTGCAGACAATGGAAATCTACATGTAGAAAAATGAAACAGGATCTCTACCTCACCCCATGCACAAGAACAAACTCGAGGTGGATCATGAACCTGGAAGTAAAACCACAAACCATCAGAACCATTAGCGAGAGAATTGGGGAAAATCTAAGAACCTTGACCCAGGGAATACAAAGGCTAACTGCAATAGGACAGGGTACACATGAAGGGGAACCTGAAATTGACAAATGTGACTTACTAAGAATAAAACATATGTGTGCATCAAAGGACTTTACCAAGAGGGTAGCCAGGCAACCCACAGACTGGAAGAGGATTTTGGGTAACAATACAACAGACAAAGGGCTTATTATAAAAATCTGCAATACCCTTGTTTCCTGCAAGAAGAGGAAAATAGATAACCCTTTGCAGAAATGGGAAAAAGAAATGAAAAGAAGCTTCACTAGAGAGGAGGTCCATATGACCAATAAACATATGAGAACGTGCTCCCGCTCATTAGCCTTCAGAGAAATGTAGATCAAGACAACCATGAGATATCATCTAACACCCTTGAGGCTAGAACAGATCAGAAAATCAAAGTGCAACAAATGTTGGAGGGGATGTGGTGAAATAGAAACACTTCTCCATTGTTAGTGGTCGTGTAGATGTGTACAGCCTCTATGGAAAGCAGTCTAGCAATAATTAATAAAAGCGGAAGTTGAGCTACCCTATGATCCAGCTATCCCACTATTGGATATATATCCAGAAGAGGTGAGAATAAACCACAGCCAGTGGTATGCGTGCCAATGTTTATTGCAGCACAATTCACAATCACAAAGAGTTGGAAGCAACCTAAATTTCCATCAGTAGATGAATGGATCAACAAACTCTGGCACATACACACAAAGGAGTACTATGCCTCACTCAAAAGCCCTGATGAGCACCTGAAACACATCTCTGCATGGGAAGAAATGGAATAAATTATGCTAAGCAAAGTCAGTCAATCACAAAAAGGGTAAGTATGGCATGAGACCCCTGAGGTAAGTAGAAACAGTATGGTGAGTATAAAAGAGAAGACTCCTATACCAAGAGATAAGGTAAGGGGAGGAGGAAGGACCAAACCCAGGGAGGGACACATTGGATACAACACAGTAATGGAAGAAAGATGAGTGGGTGGAAGGGAGTTAAAAGGGAGTTCAAAAGTGAAAGGATAACAGATGGAATGGGGCACTAATTTCACCTAGTGGGGGAGTACGGGTCTTGTCTCCACAGAAACCGGAGTGGGTGAGCAGTTCCTATCATGGAACACCCAACCATGAGGACAATGTGGATGCATGGAAGGAGTTATAGAGCCGGATGCAACCACAGTCAGATGGACTCCTTCCCTACTAGTGGGCATGGCAGAGGACAGGGTGGGGGAGGGGCCAGCATCCCACACCCACAGGGACAAAGACAAGAAGGGAGGAAAAGGAAGAGATCTGGTCCAAGCTCCATGCCGACACATGATGCTCAGAGAAATACATCCCTCTGGAGACCCATTGCGCCACAGAAAGGACTGGGCAAACGATTCCTTAGGGCACAAGAGAGGAGAGGAGAAGGGCATGGGGACAAACACATGGATGGGGAGGGGGAGCAACAAGTGGTTGGGAATTGATGGAAAGGAGGGTTTGGGAGGCCTGGTTGGGATTAAGCAAGGGCAATGAATCTGTGAGAAAACAATGAAACACCAATGAAGGTGGAACATGATGGTGGGACAGGAGGGAGATGGAAGGAAATAGAGGAAAGAGCTAGAAGGCAAAGGGCACTTACAGAGGTCTAAACATAAGTATGTCCAAACATAGATACAGCTATCTATTATAAGGTGGGAATAAATTTAAGAACATATCTATAGGACAAATATTATAGTAGCAAGTAGACCCACCCTGGTGCCCTCACCCTGGTGCTCCCTTAGTGCAAGAACACTTTTTTCTATGAATCTGGCATTCCTCGAGGCTCACCGGTCCAACACAATCACTGAAATAAAATGGGTGCACAAACAAATGTGGTGAAGAAAGCTGATGGCGCCCAGCCATCAAAGGATATACCTGGTGTCTTGAAAGCCTGCAGATAAACAATACACCATTTACCTGAGAAGAGACCACAGCCACACAGAAGAAGCACAACAGCCAGCATGGTCACATGGTGGTGAAAGTCGTGAAAGGTCTAGGCAATAGACATCAAATGGGGGTAAAAAACAAAACAAACATATATCACTGTATGCACACATCCCCAAGGTACCCATTGAGGACATGTGGGAACATGGTCAAGGGTGGTGAAGAAAGCAGATGGTACCCAGCTATCAAAAGATATAGCTTCTGGGGTTTTAAAAGCTTGAGTATAAGCAAGCAGCCATCTAGCTCAGAAGCAACAAAACCCACCATAAAAGAAGATCACTTGCCTGTGCGATGACATGCTGAAACAATCAGGTATCAAAGAACAAAAATCAAAATCGATGGACCAATTGACTCCCGATATCACTGAAGACAAAGGGATACAGAGGCAAACAGAGTAGAAGAAATGACGGTGCCCAGCTACCAAATGATTGAATGCCTGGAGTCTCAAAGATTTGAAGATAATCGATTCGCCCTTCCGTGCAGAAACAGCAAAGCCCACATGGAAGAAGCACACCAGCATGTGTGATCAAGAAGGGCTGAAAGGAGCAGATATTGAGCACCAAAGAAAAAGAATTACATCATTACAAAGGAGGGGGAGAGAAGGGTGGGGACCTAAGGCCCACTCATGGGTAATTGGTCACCCCTTTACAGAGGAGTCACGGGGAGGAGACAGACTAGACAAGGTACAGCCAGGAAGTGATGATGCACACAAGTTCCCTCTAGTTCCTGAAGCCTTCCTCCCCCCCTCCCCCAACTATCATGGTCCCAACCCTACCTTACAAATCCAGATGGTCTGGAGAAAATATACTAGTATAGAGGGGAGCTGGAGATATGGGGAAACAAAGATGCATGAGCCCCTTCAGGCCAGTGGTTAGATTGGAGATACTGGAAGGGTAGAGAGAAGGTGGGGTAGAGAGATGGAACCAGCTCCAAGGATATACACATAAGCTCCTATTTGAAGGACGGGCATCAAAGGAGTGGATTGGGGGAGAGGTCGGACAGTGTAAGATATGACAGAACAATAACCAATAACAATGTATAAAGTATTGAGGGTTGGTGGGAAGGAGAGAGCAGGGGAAGAGGGGAAGGGATGGAAAAACCGATACTAGGGGCTTAAGGGAAAAGGCGGATGATTGGAGAACGATAATAGAAGTGGACATGTGAGGGTGCTTGACATAGTATGTTTGTTTATGTATTGTGAAAAATGATGTATGAGCCCCCAATAAAATGATTTATGAAAAAAAGGTATTGGAAAGTGAAATTAATGATGGTGGCAACATATATACAAATATGCTTGGTACAATTGATGTATGGAATATTATAAGAGCTATAAGAGCCCCCGATAGAATGGTTTTAAAAAGAAAATGAAATTCCACACAGCTTTGAAGCTCACTCATGTAAAAACGAGAATAGAAGGATATTTTACGTTCATAAAATATTAGTTAGAAAGAGCTAGATTTAATTGTAAGAAACTCATTCACACAATTATGGGGCTTGCAAGTCTACAAATCATAAGTCCAGATGATGTGACAGGTTGGAAACCTCAGAAGAATATGTGTACTACAATCCTGAGATAAAGCCCGTATCACTCTGTAAACCTCAGGTTTTGCTCTCACAGTTTTCAACTGGATTGGATGTGGTCCATGCATACTGTGGAGGCTAAGCTATCCTACTTAAACACAGCTGATTTAGATATTAACTGCATCAAAATACCTTCACTGCAACATTTAGACAACTATTAGGCCAATAATAAACTGAACATAGCAGCCTAGACAAGTAAACACAAAATAATCATCACAGATATAAAACATTGACTTGCTACCATTAATATGATTTTTTTTGTCAACCATAGTGTGTGAATATTTATTCCTCCGGGTAATTTATTTAAATCAGTGGTCGCAGATTTAAATTTAGTAATGATCTAGGAACATTGTGATCCACATTCCATCACTAGGGATCTGGAACAAAGGCTAGAAATGGACAAGTTGTTCTCACATGGGTGGATCACAGACAGAATCTTCTTGAACTGTGATTTAAATACCAAGATGCTGTGCTTTCTCCTGTCTTTTATCAAAGTACCAGTGAGTGTGGCACAGACAAGGCAATGATGTATTCCATTGTCCATAATGCTGCCATGAGTCACGATTGACCCAAGGGGAACTAACAAGAGCAATAACAGATTTGGAAACAGAAGAAAATCTGTGTATGTGATGGAAAGCTAACTTGAAAAATTGAACAATGATTTTGATTATAGAGCAATGCCATGTTCAAAACTGTAGACCAGAATGACTAGAGTTAGCCAAATGACAATGTCCCAGCATAAGATGAATAATGGAAATTTGAACAGACCCTTAGCTTGTACCCAAATGAGCAGGTGTTACAACAATGCAAATGCAATTACTGTCAGTAGCACGTCCCTTTCAGTCTGAGGTTCATTTTGGATGCTTTGGTGTTTTTGGTTTTTTTTGCCCACAGACAACTGCGGCTCACATCACAGGGAGATGGTGGAAAGTGGAGGGGCCCATCTGGAGCTGCAGTGCTCTGAGAAGTTCCTGGAGCATTAAGTTCTCCACTTTAACTAATTGAACCGAGCATAATATTATGCACATTAAACTAGGTTAAAGCAAGGCTGATGAGAAATATACTCACTGGTATCTGGACCTGAACTCAGTATTGATCAGATCTATTAATGCTTTCATTAAATCCACAAGCAAACTACAATATTTGAAGTCTAGGGCTCACATTACTCAAGCCTTCAATAAGTCACCCAAGTATGTGTGACTAGGTCCACATTATTTAATTACCCTGAAGTTCAGCACCTCCATACACTATCTACCACGTCTTAACCACAACCTATGAAGGGTTGTTGGTAGATTGAACAATTCAATGGATGAAAAATTCTTCATAAAATGTTGACTAATGAATTAGATTGTGGTTGTATATGGTTAGTTTCATTAATTGTTGAATTGTATATTTAAAGACTAGAAATTAGAAAATTCTGCCATATATTGTGCTAGTCTAGGAAGACTAAAGAAATAAATTCATAGAGACACACATATGTGTATAAGAACTTTATATACAAGAGCAGTTGAATATTGAGACAACATCGCAGCCCAGTCCAGAAAAAGTCCTTAAGTCCAATATTAGCCCATATGTCTGATACCAAACTGTAAAGTCCTATTCAGATTCATGAAACACATGCAATGACACCAAGTGAAGGAAGATCACAGGCCCATGGGTAGAAAGTCTTGTGGAACCGGGGGCAGTGGAAACATCTCAATGCTGGCAGGGATCTCCACATGGCTCCACCAGTTCAGGGCACTAGTGTAGCTCCATGTGTCTTGTCAACTGCATTGTCTCCCAGGGAGCAAATATGTGTCCTGTCTCCAACAAGCAATTTATCTCCTTAGCACCTCCAAATGGGGTCATCAGGCTGTGACCCGATTGGCAGACTAAATTCCACTCTTTGACTTGTAAGTCTCAAATTAACATCAGATTCTGTAACACACACACACACACACACACAGGGCTACTCCCAAAGCCACAATTGTGCTAAGCAGAGTGGAGTTTTTGCAGTATGCATTTTTCCCCACTCGGGGAACATCAAACAGACTTACATTGAGTTAATGCACCCAGTGGCATCATCTGGGAAGATGATCTCTGGTCACAGTTAATTTTTTCAGGAGAGCAGTTTTGCTAAAACCTCATTTTTTGTGATGGCTGATTTAAGAGAACAGCATGAGACTGAAATTTTGTTTCCTGCTCCAGGAAAAATGCTGCAGGAAATGTTAAGATGTTGAACACAGCAGTACAAGGACAGCACTGTGGAAAAACTAAAGTGTATGTTTCAATGTTCTGGGCTTGTTTCTCTAGTCAACCAAGACTAGCACAGACTTCATAGAATCAATAACTTGTTTGTAATGAAATAATATTATGAGCCATTTAATTGAAGTACATAATTACAAAGTAAATACAACTGAATCCTGGCAAGTGTACACCTGCACTTCTGGGACTAGAAATACCAAGATGAAGCACAAAAGACCTTTATTGATATTCTTTGGCTTAGGATCTGGAAATGACTGGTTCATCTGAGGGTAAAGGGGAGAGTAGAATTTCTGCACATCAACTTTCTTATTAGAGGAGCATAAGGTATTCTAAAAGAGATGTGTGCTAATCCAGGTAAACTAGAGAAACAAATTCATAAACACACATATGCATATGAGAGAAGTTTATATACAAGAGGAACCAAACCTTGAGAAAGTATCCCAACCCAGTCCAATCCAATTTCATAAATCTGATATTAGCCCATATGCCTAATATCAATCCATTAGTCCTTTTCAGACTCATGAAGCACATATAATGGTGCCAGGACAATCACAGGCCAGTGGGTGCAGAGTCTTGTGTATCGCGTGGCAGTAGAAACATCTCAGTGACCAGGGTTTATAAACCAGGGTTCTCCCCATGGCCTCCCAAGTATCTAAGCACTGGGAGTAAGCTCCATATGCCTTTTCCAGCCCCAGAGGCTTGGTTCCATCAGCATAAGCCCATGTGGTTTCTCCTCCAGCTCCTCCAGGACTCAGGGTCTATCAGGATGCTGTCATCTTGTCAGTAGAGTGTCTCCCAAAAACTGATTCATACAATTTCCAATGAAAATACCAGGAGATTTTCCAGAATTCTCAGGAAAGAGTCATGCTCACACAGAGATCTCATCGGCTATCTACAGATTGACAAGCTATACTCCACCCCTAGACTCCCAATCATGAAAGTAACACCAAACTATATGACTGCCACAAGACACTCAGTGTAGGCTAAGAATTAGTGTAGGCCAAAAGGAGAACTGTTGTGAAGAGTTACATCTCTAGGAATCACTCTCACAGGGTATGCAAAGGGGGGGGGGGGCAGGGAAATATGATAGGATTCATGGAAAAGAAAACCTAACAATCTCAGGATGCTTCCTTCCTCTCTTTATTATTGTGTTGAGCATGAAGGTAAATCTGGTTTATTCCAAATAAACATGGAATTTTTAGACATGTCTTTCTGCTTAGTAGATGGCTGCAAACAAGCTTTTTTGTCTCATTACGATGCCTTAAACATGATGAATCAAAACAATGGTTTCTCAGGGGATCAGTTGGGCTAGTTAAATTAAAGGCAGAGAGGTCAGTCAGTTCAGAAGATTATGGTGACTATTTGAGATGATCAGAGGGGTAATTTGGAGTAATTATAGGGGCTGATGGTGAAGAATCTTGAAGAAACTGAATACTGGATTAGTGAGAATAAGGTCAAGAAAATTGTGCCCAGGAAATCTTTTGATCACAACAAACCTGAAGTCAACATTCCAGCTCAGGGCAGCTAGTTCATCAAGAGGACTGCACAGCTAGCTCCAGACTGAGACATGACATTTTCTACCTAGATCACAGCACTCTAGAGGACAGCACTGAAGATACAGTGTGGAGAGTACAGTCAGTCAGACCGCCCCACATGGGTCCAAACCAAGAGTGAGTACAACAGATCACCAAAGGGAACAAAACCTCTGAGGAATCTCTGAAAGTAGACTTCTGACTCGGGAGCAGCTCTTGGCACTCATCTGAACTGGTTGAGGTACATTCACAAAGGTCAGTAGTTAGACCTGGAATTATTGATATGGTTTGGATGTCTATCTACATAAGATAGACAAGATAAACAATCTTAAAGAGACAGTCACACAAGGGTGGGGGTGGTGGCGTGGGAGAGGAGGAGCTGGGGGAAGGGGAATGGTGAGCCAATATGACAGGGATAGGATAATAGAATGAGATCTAAAATCAATGGGGAAAAGGGTATATGGTCCCCGGTGATGTTTAATCAGTTGAGAGGAATTACTGAGCGGCCAATGATGGGTGATAATGATAGTGGGGTAGGAGGAAAGGAAAAAGAAATATAGGAATCCACAAGGAATTAAAGAATTTACACATAGATTTATGTAAATATTTAAAGATAAAAAGATAGGCGTATTTTCAATGTATACATATATATGTAAATAAAATAAGGAAGCAGATGGACTCTGGACATCTACTTAAATCCTACTTCAGGACAAGAATGGTTTGTTCTAGTAATATGTCAATGCATTATGTCGGCCTTTCCAACATGAATGCTGAAGACAAAACGGGTGCACAGAAAATGAAGGCATCAGCTTTTAAAAGATAGTGTTTGGGGTCTTAAAGACTTAGAGGTAAACAAGGTAAACACTATCACCATCTAGCAGGAAAGCAACAAAGCCCACATGGAAGAATCATGCCAGCCCATGTGATCATGAGGTATCAAAGGGAATAGGGATTATAAGTTCAAATACAAGTATTCAAATTAATGTAGGAGCATAGGCAAAGTGGAGACCCCAAACCCACCTGCAAGATAATTGAACAGTCCCTCACAGAGAGAGCACATGGAAGGGACAATATATCCAGGGTGCAGTAGAACACTGATGAAATAAATAACTATCCTCTAGCTCTTTAAAATTTCCTCCTCCCACTATTATGACCATAGCTTTACCTCACTAACCTTGGTAGATTTGTGTATGTACATTGGTACAATTATCATCCTCTGATGTTTGAAATCCAAGAAAGATAACCTCCTCATAAAACAGTAATCAAAGTAATGATTCGCTGAGGGTATATGTAAAGAAGGGAGTTGGCAGGAAGAAGGGAAGGGGAAATTGAAGCAATGATGACTTGTATAACCAATTCTAGGGAAACAAACCTCAGAATTTTAGGTGGATAGTGTGAGTTATGGGGTGATAGTTACATAATCTGTGGTCAGTTTGAGATTTAAGTGTGAAGGGGTGGAGTTTAGCCTATTAATCAGGTCACAACTTGATGATCTTATTTGCAGGTACGAAGGAAATAAATAGCTCATTGGAGGCGGGACACAAGCTCACTACTTACAAGTCCTATTTGCTGACAAGACACAAAGAGATACACTAGAGCCCTGGAGCTGAAGGAACCACATGGTGATCCCTACCAGTGCTAAGATGCTCTACTGCCACTGGATCCAAAAGAGTTTCCACCCACTGGCCTGTGATCTTCCTGAATTCAGCGTCATTGCATGTGCTGCATGAGTCTGAAGAGGAATTTATAGATTAGTATTGGATATATGGGCTAATATTGAACTTATGGACTTGGTCTGGACTGAGATGGGATATTTTCTCAATATTCAGTTGCTCTTGTTTATAAAGCTCTTTATTATTCACATATGCTATGTGTTGCCCTGGATTTATTTCTCTAGTCTACACAGACTGACACATATGGCAAATAATAATAATAATAATAGTTCAGGGGGTTGGTAGGGTGTGGAAGGGAGGGAATAAAGGGAAGCTGATATCAAGAAGTTCAAAAAGAAAGGAACTATATAGAAAATGATAATGGCAGTAACTGTATAACTATACTTGATCTAATAGATGTATGGAATGTAATAATATCTGTAAGAGCTCCTAATAGAATGCTAATAAAAAGCAAACAAGACCCCAATGGAGTTTAGGTCTCCTCTGATACATATGACATATTCTGATATGTCAGCATATCAGAAGGGACTTGGCATTAACTAGTACTGGCTCTTGTATATGGACACAAGACTTTGAATTAAGGGGGTTTCCTGTAAAAAGCTACAATCTTGGAAACTTACAAGGGCACTTTACCTTGTCCTATAGCATCGCTGTGAATTGGAATAGACATGCTGGTAGTGAATGAATGAGAGTATAAAGGAGCCCTAGAGGTATAGTGGTGACATGTAATCTACTAACTGCAAGGCCAGCTGTTCAGAACCACCAGCTACTCATTAGGAAAGAGATGGGGCTTTCTATTACTGCAAAGAGTTAGAGTCTCAAAAACTCAAAGGGGTAGTCATACTTTGTCCTTCAGGGGTGCTATGAATCTGCATATATTCCATGGTCATGAGCTTGATTTCTTGGTAGTTATATATTAGTATGACTTCTTATCTTGAATACATCTGCAAATACACTATTTCCAAATAGGACACCTCTATAAGTATAGGACATTAAGACATGAACAAATCTTTTAGGGGTACACAAATCAGCTCATTCTCAATGAGAAGTGCAACAGCAACTAATAACTACCTATTTTTTCCACATGGGTAGGCACGGAACTGAGTGTAATTAAGATATTATCTTATCTATGATTAACAATATCTCCGATAATATTGGTCCATTTCACAAATAATGAAATATACTCTCAGTAAATTACAAAATTACTCATGAACATACACCTGGTAAATAGCAGAGCTTGACTTTAAAGTTAGGTCTGTCGTACACCAAAGCAAATATCTTTAGCCATATAATAGAAAAAGCAAGGGAGAGGAATGATTTTCTTGAGTATAGTGAATTGAAGGACAGGCTCATGTTTTAGTGACTATTGCAAATATCTACATAGTATCTCTAAAGGCATATTGGAGAGATAATCTTCCAAATTAGCCAAATGGATGATACAAAAAGGCTTTAGATTATCTTGGGTAAGATAAGATCATTTTCATGGTGAGGACATGTGAAATACATGACACTGGCAGTGATGATGAGATGATGTGAATGAAAATGTGAGGTGGGGTATTGTTCAGCATTAGATAGGACAGCTCTTCCAAGTTTTCTTTTTCAGTTCTGCAAGAAAAGTTTATTATATTGCACTGTGAAGGGATAAATCTTGGTCATTTAGTATTTGATATGACCTCTAATGTAGCTCTTCAATTATATTTAATACAGTTAAGTTTTTTAAAGAAACCTTTTTTGTGAATAATGAATAATGAATTACAAAGCACTAGGAAGAAAAGAGGTGCCGAGTTGGGGGATCCAGGGAGGAGGTGAAATGGATTGGGCTGTATTGAAAGTAACACAGATGGATGTAAATTGTTGAGTGCGAAACTGAGGGTCTGTTCTGTAAACCTCCACATTATTCACAAAAAAGATTTTTTAAAAAAACTTAACTGTATTAAATATAATTGAAGAGCTACATTAGAGGTCATATCAAATACTAAATGACCAAGATTTGTCCCTGTCTCTGACAGCTCTGGGAACAGTGGCTGGGCTAGCAGCAAGAACCTCAGAATGTGAAAATCAAATTTGATATAATGTACTTATTGGGTAAAGTAAATTAAAAGTGATTTTTGTGAGGCATAAATACAATAAAATAAAAAATAAAGTGATTTTTGTTAGTTTCTGAGCCCAGCACATGATCCCTACCACATAAGGAATTTGACACTCATTTGATCTCACCATATGCCACCAGTGCCAAGAAGTCAATTCAGGCAATGGACTGCCAAGTAAAGTCTTACAATACTGTTTCTTAAACAGACACTCTTGCCTAATTTTTGTTTGTAAGCAGTACCCTTTCAAATCAGATAGAAATTTACTGCATTATCACAATGACAGTTTACCTTTCAGTCTCTCTCTCTCTCTCTCTCTCTCTCTCTCTCTCTCTCTCTGAAATAAAGAATTTTACTTGACTCAGTCAAATAGCCTTTGTACCTGGATCCTGGGAAATAATCCATGGAGTCCTTGAGGTGACATGGTTTTGAACACTCCAGGCATATCAGAGGATTTATTCTGATGAGTGGGGATTGGCCAGACCAGATAAGACTAACCCAGGAGGCCAATATCAACTAGCCTGAGAAAGCAGGATTTAGTCTATCACACAAGATTGACCAGTAAAATCCCAACATATGGAGTTTTATAGAAGGGCCTGGTTTTGAAAGACATTTGAGAAGATAGCAAGTTATTTGAGACATAGAAGTTCAGCCTTGGGAGGCCTCCCATACCTCATCTCTTCCTTTTGGTGGTCCTGATTTGTGTTATTTTCCTATGATTCTTCAATTTTAAATAAAATACTTTGCATGAGGTCTGAGCTTTCCAGTGAATTATCAAGCTCAAAAAAGAAGGGTGTGGGTCAAGAGATGAAAGCTATATGGACTCCCAAGTGTGCACCTGACATCTGTCCATTTGGTTCTATGGAACGATATATTTTTAACCTGTAAGAACAACCTTTGTTCCTGGTGATTAGGGTCAGAAGGAGTATGCTGGATGGATGGAAGATATCAGAAATTATTGAGAAGTTTGAAGGTAGGGACTGGGTCAATCTTCATATTTTGCTAACTGGACCCATTCCCACACAGTTATCCCGAACTCTCAGACATAAAATATCACCAAGTCAAATACAAGTTAATAATATGAGCTTGTCTGACAGAAGGTCTGTTGAGGTTACACCACTTTTTTGAGAGCAGGCAGGAGTTCTAGTTTTCCTTATAATGACCACAAGAATTCTGTGTAGGTTGCAGACTAAACACTTAAATTATGAAAGAAGAACTGGATCCCTTAAGCCAAGCAGAAATTTACTTGGAAACATTAAAGATTATTTTCTCCTCTTGCCTTAAATACACACAAATGAAGGGCATTATAAATTGGTATAGGTGATTGGTTAAGTGTGCAGGGTGTACTGTCAATTAGAATGGGTACACATTTCATCTCTGTCACTAATGATCTTGAGCAGATAACTAAAGTATGGTGTGCAGCAGTTTTTTTCTCTTGTGATATGAATATAAGGAGCACTGGTGGTTACAAGTTGGGGTGCTAAACTGCAAGGCAAACATTTCTAAAACCACAAGCTACTAACAAGGGGAAAGGCAAGGTCTTCTACATCTGTAAAGAGTGACAGTCTGGGAAAATCACAGGGACAGCTCTGCCTATGCCAATTTATAAAGTTGATGGCAGTGGGACAGTGATATGAAGATATCAATGATAGTCTCTCACAAGGATTTTGAAGATGAAATTACATGATCTATAACACCACTTTCTTGGGCTATTTTTGGAAATATAAAAAGCATTAACTTCACTGAATAAGACTTCCAATCTTGCCTGCCATTTGTCCCTCGCGGTCTGGTTAGTGAGGACTACTTACATACTCACAGAAACCATCCATCCAGGCATTTTCCTAAAAAGAAAAAGAGTATCTTCTTAAAAGAAACTCTGCTTTTAGCTTAAAAATTAAATGGCATCAATAATGTATCAAGCACAGGGACTAAATTTATTCAGTTAATAAGCCTGAACAGAATTCTGCTGAATCTGTATCAGTGACTTCCATTTTTCTAAAAAAAAAAAAATTTGGCTTCCATTTTTATGTTCTCAAATTCTTGGTGCAAAATCTTTTTTATGATCACTCAATGAATCCATCAGGTGGACATTTATTACTGCTTTTCCTTGAGAAGATGCTCTTTTCCTGCTCCAAAACTTTCATGAACCATGACATCTCTTTTTCATTTTTGTTTTTACTATTTGTTCTCTCTCCTGGAAGGAATCATAGAAACAGAAAAGAGATGAGAGTGAGGATTGGTTACTCCCACTGCCATTGGCAGTGTGACACCAAGGTCATCAAATGCTGCTCTATTGCTCCAGTATCCAAACCATATCCAATCCTCCTTTTCTAGAGGCTCAACTTTGTTGGTTTATTTGAAATAAACTTGTTTCTAAAGACCCCAAATTCATTTTTACTTTACTTTTCCTCCTCTTTATTTTTTAAGCCACTCAAAGAACTATTTAAATGTTAGGGACAAGGAATCTGGAGGGTTTTTCTTGGTTTTACCTTTAAAGAAACATGATATATGTTTACATGACCAATCTCAAGAAATGAAATCAACAACAACATCCTATTCAACCCTCCATATATGTGTTTCTTCTCACCCCCTACCCCTTCCCTTCCGTCTCAACAATCCATCTCTCCCTCTCCCTCTTTCTTGGCCTCCTTGTAATCTTCAAAGTCTTGAGAGGCTCAACTTACAAGACTAACCTTCTTATCTATTTTACTCACACATAAATCCATATTATATACCCATTGACCCCCTAATTGCCTCTTTCCTCACAAGTAAAGAACTAATCACCAATTCATCTCATTGGACAAATTCCATCCTTCTCACAAACACACACCTGAGTCTCACAGAGAGGCTGGCCTCATCTCTTCTTCTCCTGCTTCCATCAGCTGATTATTTTCTTAACAAGCGATCTTGGAGTTGCCCTCAATTATGAGCTCCACTAGCAAAGAATCCCCACACCCATTCTAGGACACAGTATTTTCCCATCATGTAATATGAGAAAACAAGCATCAAAATGTAAGTATCATAAGGGAAGATAACTAATAATAGCATTTGGGGGAACCCATTCCCCTGGGAACATGGTCCCTTTGAGTTTTGAGAAACAGTTCCTTAGAAGGATTACAAAACCACCCTTAGATATCCTCGTCTGCAGAGGTCTCAAAACCATGTGGACATGATACCACCAGTTCCTCTGGAAAGCATGGGCTTGAGTAATTAAGCAATCTTTGTCCTCTAAAACCATTAGCCACAGGATTTTTTTTTTTTTAGGCATCACTGCCCTCAGGTGGTGGGAGTAGGAGGCCCAGCCTTTGCTCCTGGGAGCCGGAATTGAACCTCCATCCCAGTGGGCTGCAGTCCCGCGCACAACCACTACGCCACCAGGGCTCAGCCCTAGCCACAGGATTTTTTAAGTTAGGATTTATTTCATATCATTGCATATTTCAACCACATCAAGTAGAATTTTACAACTATTACCACAGTTTCCAAGTAGTCATTTTCTAATGGACTCCTTGACATCATTTTCCTTTTATCCCACCTCCACCACTGTATCCCCTCTCTCCCCAAACTTCTTATTCTACTTGCTATCCCTATAGATTAATCAATCCTGGTTTTCATATACTGAAAAATGGAAAAATATATAACACATCTTCAAGAGGGTGACTTCTGATGACATAACTCCTCTGAGATACACTAACATGAACAAACAAAAACTGAAGAAAACAATAGAAACCCAAAACAGAAAATTTTGGAAACCAGATTAGGTCCAGCCTACATCAAAGTGGGGATCTACTGACAAAGTTATAGGTAGTCAGGTTTATGCTTTTGATTTTCTATACTTCTCTCTCTCTCTCTCTCTCTCTCTCTCTCTCTCTCTCTCTCTCTCTCTCTCTCTGACACTGTTTATGTTCCTCTCATCTATCAATTTTAGGGAAGGGGATTCCTCCGAAGACGTATTTCCTATGTAGTTCCACCAGTAAGTCTTGGGCCCCCACCATCACCTTCTGCACACTAGATTCTCACATTTTGATCTCTGATAACAAGCCGATCTTTCCTTCAACTTCAGATTGTATGGATTCCAATCTTTCAGTGACTGGTGATGGTGCGCTTCTTCCGTGTGGACTTAGTTGACCTCACTTAGATGGTTGCTTGCTTGGAGACAAGCCTTTAAGCTTCCAAATGCTACTTTATCTGATAGCTGGGATCTAAATTCATCCCCACATTTTACTATAGAGCCTGAGTGGCTAAATTCATCCCCACATTTTACTATAGAGCCTGAATGGCTTCTGTGTAACCTTCCCGAAGGCAAGAATCAAGCAAGGCTATGACATAAGGGCTAATTGTTCTTAAGTTGGAGCTAGCATCTGGGGTAAGCCCCAAATCTACTCCTGAATCTATGTTTTGTTTTGATTTGTTTTGTATTTAATTACTGTAACTTGGGACTTAGTACATATGCTATACCATTCCATAATTGAATCACCTCAAAGAGAATTGTGCAATTGTTTCCATAGTCATTCTCCAACCATATTTTTCTTCCTGTACTCCTTTACATCATCTCCCTCTTATCTCCACCACCCCTCTCTACCATGCCTCCCTCTCCCCCAAAATTCTTGCTATATTTGCTTTCCCTATAACCTCAACAACCTGTTTTTCATTTACTGAAAAACAAATAGCACAGCTTTAAGAGAGGGAATCCCAATGACGACACACCTCTGAGATACACGTTCATGTGAATAAACATAAGCAAATATAACAGAATGACCAACACAAGATTGCCAGAGTAACAAGAATCTTAACACAGCATACAGGGCATTGATGTAGCAAGATCTTGATGCAGCAAGTCCTCAGGTTAAACGTGTATCTGAGGTAGAGTCCAGTTCACCCAGTGGAGTTCTAGCATGGGATCTCACTGGTTCAGCCTTCATGCAATGTGCCTCAAAACTTCAGGACTCAGTGTCCCAGAGTTCCATAGCACCCGGCCTGAGTTCTTAGGATACCCCCTAGTTACTCTAGTTCAATTTTTCGTACCTGCTGCATGCCACTAACAGCACTCCCTCCCGAATGTTCCCCAAATGATCCTCATTCTCTTCCCCCATACATGGAAGTCAGCCTTCACTTCCTCCCCCTCCCCTGACATGCACCTAAGTTCCCCCAAATTTGATTGTTCCCTCTCCCCTCTCCTGCACTGTACCTCCTATCAGTAATCCTCATCCCTCTTACAGGCCACTTCCCTCTTGGAGAACCTCACTCCAGATCTACACATTGTGTACCTCACCCTATTCTAGAAGAGCAGGCTATTCCACTTGACTCATGTTCTCAGCATCCATGTTAAGGTAGTGGTTCAATTCCTTTGACCTAGTTTAGCATCTAGAACCAATAGAGTTGACACATTAACATCCTTATGCCAGAAGATCTGGGTTTTAGTCTTGGGAGTAAAACTTTCTTATGTGATCATGGCAAAATAGCGGAATTTGCCTCTTAAACTCCACTGATGATCAGGGATCACTACTTTATATAGTCATCCTTTTATGTAAGAGAGAATGGATACAAAAGCATTTGCAAAAAATATTATACAAGTTCAAGGAGTTATTAATAATTAAACATACTGGCTAAGACTTTTTGAGATTGAAAACTCATAGTTAAATTGATTATTCTGTCTATAACAGACTAAACAGAAATGGCCTCACTACTTTGATAAAAGTAAATCTATTTTCCTATAATGCTGTTTCCTTCTTGTTTGCTGATTTGCATACGCCACTATTTCTGAGCTTAAGGATTTATAGTAACTGCATTTAGTAATAGCTTAATTTCCACAAAATGAAAAGGGAGACATTATCTTTACCTTCAAAAAAAGTCAGGTTTTTCAAGTTATTCATGTTTCCATGACCCCAAGACAGAACTTACTTAAATGATTTGTTAGCACAGAGCCAAGAACTAGCCCTAGAAACTGATTATTTTTTTCTGTAAAAGGAACTTGTATTCTGAAGCTATTTATATCTTTTTACTCATAGTAGTTTTTCCAAAATCTAAATGGATAGAGGATCATTTGATAACCAAACTGAATGAAATGACAGGGAGTATAAGGAGGAACGTGAAATGAAGAGTGCCTATTTCTTTTGGGTTATTATCCAAAAATATTCACATTAGATCCATCTTCTGCCAAGGGAAGGCTGGTGAACAAATCAATAATTGTTCTAGGGGCTGAGCCCCGGTAGAGTAGTGGTTGTGCGCAGGACTGTGGCCCACTGGGTTGGAGGTTCATATCCAGCAGCAAGGTTGGGCTTCCTACTCCCACCACCAGAGAAAAGTGATGCCCCCCAAAAAACAAAACAAAACAAAAAAACAATAATTGTTCCAAAGAGGGTATCTATAGAAACTTTTTAGCACCTTTAAAATGTAATTTAGTTACATGGTGCATTAGCTTCTCAGAGTTGCTATAACAAATAACCATAGTTTGGTGATTTAAAGCAGAAGAAATTAATTCTTTCTCAGCTCTGTAGGCCAGAACCTGAATTCTTGCAGAACCATGCTCTCTCTTAGGGGTGAAAACATTTCTCACTTCCTCATGTTCCTGGACTTTGCAGCTGCTTCACTCCAAACTCCACCTCGATCTTTGCATATCCTTCTCTATTAGGTGCCTGTCTTTGTCTCTTTTGCTGAGTATTCCTCTGCCTCTATATTATAAGGAGACATGTGATGTTATTTCAAGCCCATTCGAATAATCCATGATAATCTCCTTATCTCAAAACCCTTAACTTAATCACATCTGCAACAATAATTTTCCAAATAAGATCGCACTCACTGATAACAGAGGCTTAGTTATCTATTGATGGTGCCATTGCTCAGTGTGCTATGCAGGGAAAAAACACCTTTAATATGTCTTTCCTTCCCCAGATCACTACACAGACACACAGACACACACACACACTATACTATATATATGTGTGTATGTGTGTATATATTTATATACATATATATAGTCTCAGAGCTTTGTATGGAGCTTTGACTTGGCATAACAGGAACTTCAGAGAAAAATGAGATAGAACTACGAGGTCTCTTTTTCTTCATTATTGAGGTCAGTTGCCTTGCAGTCAATTTGACTCATTTAACAGCCATGTGTGTCAGAGGATAACTGTGTGCCGTAAGGTGTTTAATAGCTTATGCTTTGAGAGCAGATCATCAGGCTATTTGTCTTAAGTGCCTCTGAGTGGACTAAAGAGCAGCCCTGCATTTCTCTGCTTTTTGAAAATAATGTGCTTCTAGAAAGGCCATTGGAAAGAATGATTCCAAGACTGACAGACAAGGCCAAAAACTCCTGTTTGAGATGAGTGGTGCCCCAAATGCATTTCTGTTACAAACAATTCACTTGAAGAGCTTCTTTAGAAGGAAGGATACTCTCAGCCAGACTGAACCCTTGAAATGTGCATTAAGAGTTGTATGAGCCCCCAATAAAGTGAATTAAGAAAGGAGTTACAGTCTTGGAAATCCACAGGGGCAATTCTACCCTGTCCTATGACAGCACTGAGATGATTTATCTTTCAACCAGATTTGAAAGCTATGAGCTGATGTTTTTTAGTTGATCCTGACTCCAGCAAGGCTATATACTTAAGTTGAACTGTACCGTAGGGTTTTTTAGGTTGTAATCTTAATGAGAACTTATCATTAGATCTTTTCTCCTGCAGAGCTTCTGGTGGGTTCAACCCATCTCCATTAAAGAGGTTCCTGAGGAGGAGGGGTAAGATGGCACCGAGATAAGCAGCCCACACAAGGAGCTCCGCTGAGTCTGGTGTCCAGGAGGTCAAGAGGAAGGGTTCTGGTGAGTAGAAAGGTCCTTATAAGCGGGCCTCCCAGTCCAGGAAGGGATGCTGCCCCACAACAGCTTTGTTTCAAGCTCCAGGGTTCCGCATCCATAAATCCGAGATTTCTCTCGCCACCAGACTGCGGCTCCCCCCATCCTCCTCAGCGCCGCCCCAGGAACAGAATGGCAGGGTGGAGAGCGCCCCACGGCTGTGTCGGGCCACTGCATAGCAGCGGTCCACTCGCGACTCCCACGTAGGGGAGCAGAGCCTGTCGCCCAGGATTCCCGACCTGCACGGGACTAGCGGCTACTCCGCTCAGCTCCCTCCCTGCGGCCACCAGGGTCCCAGGACCCAAACCAGCAGTAGCTTTTATTATTGCCCGTGCTGGTGCACCCAGCTTCGGTGCCGGGGTCTTCTCCAGCACCCAGGCGGTCACACTGCCCGGCTGGCAGGGTCCAGCTCAGGCCCCATTCAGAGGGAGTGACTCGCCATTCCCCATCCCCCATCTCCCCCTGGACCAGCGCGGTACCTGCGCTGCCAGAGGGGAAACCCAAACAGACTCTCACAAATTCGCCCAGAGCTGCCGCACCACCTATCAATAGAACTGAGGGAATCTGGGAGAGCATTGGGACCTGCATGCGATGGGTTGCCACAGCCTCCCTGCTTGGGAGAATGGACGGAGCTAATGCGCGCGTAGAAGGCACCAACCGTCTTCTGTGGGGCGGCCATTGTCTCTGCCATTGTCTACCCCTGGGGGCTGGAGAGAAGACCTAGACACCTGCTCTCCTAGAGAGGCGGTAGGGCCAGCGCTAGTGAGGCGGGCCATTCCCCCAGCGCAGGAAAAGAGAAAAGGATAGAGATAGCGCCGATACAAGCGCTGTGTGTGTTGGCAGAGGCAGCGCAGAGCGCAGACTGTCTGGCTGGGGGGCAGAGAAACCTGGTCCCCCGGGAGTCGCCTGCCACATCTCTAACATCAAGTGGGGGCTGCAAACAACCTAACCTGTTTCTCCACAAGAGAACGGCCTGTGTGACTCTGGTGTGGCAGCGATAAGCTTTGTGGCACATACTAGCGCGGATTAGATGGCCTTTCACAGGCAGGAAGACTTGGTCAGACGCTGTGTGCTGCTCTGCCTGGCAGTGATCAGTGCCTATTTCAAACTACCCGGGCTCCCACGGAAAGGGGGCGTGGCTAGATCAGGCACCACGCACTGCTTTGTCTGGTAGCAACTGGAGCCACAGAGAGAGTTGACCTGATCCCCGAAAAAAAGAGGCCCTTGCCTGGACTCAGGAGAGCTGGGGTCATTTTTTCTAGCTGGACAGGCAAGCCACACAACCCTCCCATAGCACGGGGAGTCAGAAAGGCTAGAGGCCCTTCGGCACGATCTTGCCCCCAGATGGCACAAGCAGATATAGGGAGCTGGTCCTTTCAAGGACGTCTCTTGCAACAAATACAACTGGCCCCTGCAGTCACACCGCAGCCCAGTCCCGCCTTAGTATCAGGAGTCCGAGGCATGGACTAGGGCTTTCAGGTCCAGAAGTACTAGCTCATCTAGAGACAGGAAAAGCAGCTACTGCAAATAGGGCTCTTAAAACTTCCTGTCTGCAGTCACTGCATCCACACGCGGGTGCCACGCCTACCCAGCGGGAGGAGCCTGAGTGGGCGTTGGGGCCTAACAAACAATGCAAATTGAACCTGCTGGGAGCTATGGAAAAGCAGAGACACTGATTCAAAAGTACAAAGCCACAACTCATCGAGTGAGCTAGGGTCTTAGAGGTCAGCCTCAGGTGCTGCCCCCAGAGTCATGGTCTGGGTCTCTGCAGCAGACTAGTGGAGAGTGCATACCAGGCCTAACCTAGGACTAGAAATACAAGAGACCAACAACCCAGTTCTGGGAGCCTCCCCAACCCAGGGCAGGTCAAGCACCCTAGCTCCAATCAACACTGGCACCTGCCCAGGGGCCTCATATAGCCCTACCACTCTACCGGAACCATCCTTCTGTTAATTTGAGTCCCCCATAGCTGTCGCCAACAGTGCCCACCACCTCTTACTACTGTTCA